>PVIY010035925.1:0-25894 GCA_004026745.1 Myrmecophaga tridactyla
AAGAACAGGGTCTGTCAGCAACTCTGCATCCTAAAGGCTCTCACAAAGTCCTGTTTCCAGTGCCCCTTGGCAGAGGGGCTTGTGTTTCTTGGTCACCTAGGAATTAGGCTGAGAATGCTTGGAGTGCAAGGTCAAACTAATTGTTTTTAACCCTGCCACCTGCTTCCTATTGAATGCCTTCCTTCTGTTTTTTTTTTCTTTCTTCCCTTCCTTCTGCCAACTTATGTTGAGCATCTGTGCTGTTTCAGGGTAGAATGAGACACTGTCCCTGCCCTCAAGGGCCTCCTGGTCCTGAGGAGGAGACAGGTAAGGAAGCAGTTGTAATGCACTGTGGGAAGGACGGGTCAGGGGCCCTGCACCATGTGGGAGCCCAGCCAAGGCCCAGGGAGACTTTTCAGAAGAGGGAAAGCTGGGCTGCAGCCCCAAGGAAACATTAATACAGCCTGTCAGTGGCCCCCCACCCAGCTTCTCCATTTTTCCGACTCCCCATCTCCAGGCCAAACCTGGGGAACAATGGAAAAGTCCAGGCTTGGGGCCAGCCAGTGGTACTTAAGGAGCCCCCCAGCAGGTGCTGGCATGGGCCCCAGAACAAAGGAATAAACTTCACACCTGGCCAGTCTCAGACACCCAGCAGTTGATTTTTTGGACTGAACGTTTGCTCTGAACATTGTTTTCATTTATGTTCTCCCGAAACTGGAGCATGTTTTTCCTTTCTCTTTGGCAAATGACTTCATCTTATGTCTCACTCGGGAAAACTAAGGGCCCTCAGCCCCCAGATTCCTTTCTTCCTCAGGGGACAAAGAGATTCAGAGACCTAGGCTGGGAATGAAAGGGGCGGATGGGAGTCCCAAGGGAAGCCTGTGTTTAGAGGCTTTTTTCATGATGACAATATTCACGGGGGTCCCTGCTGCCCTCTCAGTCCCCAGATTAGTGTCATGGGAAAGAGCGTGTCTGGTGAGGCACTGCCTGGTTCCCATCCTGGCTTCACTGCTTCCTAGAAGGGGGTCTTGTGCCCTTCATTTCCCTCACATTACTGATTTTTAAGCTGGGCCTTATAGGAAAGTTGTGCAGATGAAATGAAAATGGATGCAAAGGACTTAAGGTGTATGAGTCAGTCAGTAAATCCTTTACAGTCCTTGAAAGTACTTCCTCTGGGCACATTGTAGATGCTCTAATTTCATGATCGTAGGTCACCTGGAAGGATTTGGACACATGGATAAAGGTATCATGGTAGGAACATGGTGTATTTGGTTGGGGTGAGGGCTGTGATAGGAAGCTGGCAAGAAATACAATTTCAGAAGTAGGTTGGGGCCAGTCTTCACATTCTTTGAGGATATCCTACTCTCAGCAGGGCTTCGAATGCCAAGCCCAGTCTCAGTTGCAGAAGTTCTAGAGCAGAGGGACAGGCATGGCCAAGTTCTGAGGAATGAGGGCACAGTTAAGTTTGTACTCCAGCATGTGAATGCACAGAACCCCTCAGCAATTGCAGCTTTGTTTGCCACACTTCTGTGATACTGGAGCTTGATTGTTGTACTCCAAATCTGCAAAATTTGTGGGAGAGAAGAGGTCTGTTTAATGCTCGATTCATTTAGTGCAGAGTTCCTTAGAACAGGCCCGGAAAAAATGTGCCCTTTCAGCATGATAATCTATGAAAGGCCACCGCACAAGCATATTGCCAAATCTTGCAAAAATAAAACAAAGGAGAATGCAAGCAAAAAAGAGATCATGCTGTAAACCAGAAAGGGCTGTCATGAAAATGTGAAAAAAAAAAACAGAAATAGTTGGCACATGATAAAAATTTGTTTTTTGAATCCCAAAGAAGATAATTCAGGAGTAAAGTTACCTAGCATGGCAGGCATTTTTTTTAAAATCAGCTTTTCATAAAGCCAAATATATGCAATTTATATGACTATCCTTTATCATAAAATAGGATTTTCCAAACATATATTATATATATTTGAATGTATATGCAATGGATATTAACTATTTACATATATATTAGCTAAACAATAATTAAATAGTGTTTAACAGAAATAATATGTGTACAAGTTTTAAAAATCAAATGATATAATTGAAAAAGAAAAGCAATAGGGCCCTGCCTCCCACAATTATATTCACCAGAAGCAGCCACTTTTCATCCTTACAGAGATAGTTTTTAATATTGACAAATCTGGTTCGGTTTGGAAGCATATGTCTCTTAAAACTTGTATTTATTGCATTTAAAGAGTATATTAAACTTCATTGTTTTCTCCAACAATGTCCTATTTTTGTCCAGCCAACTGTAGGGCTTTTCAGATAGGTAACTCGGGGCTGGCAGGGGACAAGGAGGAGGAAATGCTTCAGGCCTGTTCTAGTTTGCTAGCTGCCAGAATGCAATATACCAGAAACAGAATGGCTTTTAAAAAGGGGAATTTAATAAGTTGCTAGTTTACAGTTCTAAGGCCGAGAAAATGTCCCAATTAAAACAAGTCTATAGAAATGACCAATCAAAGGCATCCAGGGAAAGATACCTTGGTTCAAGAAGGAAAAAGTCCCAATTAAAACAAGTCTATAGAAGTGTCCAATCAAAGGCACCCAGGGAAAGATACCTTGGTTCAAGAAGGCTGAGGAAGTTCAGGGTTTCTCTCTCAAGTGAGAAGGCACATGGCAAACACAGTCAGAGTTGCTCTCTCATCTGGAAAGGCACATGGTGAACACAGTCAGGGTTCCTCTCTCATCTGGCAGAGCACATGGCAAACATGGCATCATCTACTAGCTTCTCCTGGCTTCCTGTTTCATGAAGCTCCCCGGGAGACATTTCCCTTCTTCATCTCCAAAGGTCGCTGGCTGATGAACTCTGCTTCTTGTGGCTATGTCGTTCTTCTCTGCTCTCTCTGAATCTCTCATTCTCCAAAATATTTCCTCTTTTATAGGACTCCAGTAAACCAATGAAGACCCACCCAAATGGGTGGAGACATGTCGTCCCCTAATCCAGTTTAACAACCACTCTTGACTAAATCACATCATCCAGGGAGATGATCTGATTACAGTTTCAAACATACAGTATTGAACAGAGATTATTCTAACTTTACAAAATGATATTTTGATTAAAACATGGCTTTTCTAGGGGGCATACTTCCTTTCAAACCAGCACAAGGCCTAAGATCGTCCGTGGAGCGCTCAGCCCCAGCATACACAGGTTTTTCTAAATTGAGAAAAGGTGTCCCTGCCCCCAGACCGGCAGAACCATTGCCTGAAGTAAGCCCTTCCGCAGGACCCCTGAGTTCTTTCACCTTCTCTCTGTCACTGGAGGTTGGCATGAAAGAGTACTGGCTTGGAGTCAGAAGGCCTGAGTCCCGCTGACTCTCAGGTGACCTTGGCTAAGTCTCTTACTTTCTCGGGGTTCCAGTTTTGCTGTGTTTGAGTGGGGAGTTGGGGGAAATGTTTGTACTTGTTTTGTTTGGGGTTCACATGCAAAGTCATGAAGGGTCTTCCTTCAGAGTATTACATCACTTTCAGAATCACTGGGAACACCGAAGAAACAGATTCGAGGTTGAAATTTCAGAAGCGTCTTCCGGAACCACACACAGAACTGGGCCATCAAGGAAGATACCAAATCAGGGAGGGGCCTGCCAAACTGGGAAGCCCCCACCATGGCTGCAGGCTACAGCACCGCCACCTTGCCATGATTCTAATTGGCCAAATGGCGGTTCTATATCCTGCCTTTCATCAGCTATGAAACAAGTGCTCGACCTCTGGGAGTTTTTGTTATAACCGCCTCATCCATGAGCAGGCGTGTCTGCCTACAGAGCAGGAGATGCCACCCCCACTCCCGTCGTGCCCCGCTTCTGCCCTCCAGAGCTTACATGGGGGTACCCGGTTGGCCATATCTGAACTGCATCTGGAACCTTGCTTAAAAGGGAGTCTGGGAAGTATATCTTCTAGATCCCACCTCTGTAGTCTAGGCACACAGGAGAAGGAAAGGGGAATGGAAGTCGAGGGAGCCAGGATTCAAACCTTTCAGTTCAGAACTCAAAATCCCGGGTTTAAATCCTGGCTCTTTCCCTCACAGACTGTGTGAATTTGGATAACTCATGCTGCTTCCTGGAGTCTCCGTTTCCTCAGTTGTAAAACATGGATGATAACAGCAGGTATCTCCCAACACTGTGTAAAGGCCTAATAGTGAGCCTGGCACACGATAGGTGCCCTATAAATACCATAAGCTTTTATGACTACATTCTGCTTGTAGTTTCTGAGGAAACTGAGGCTTAAAGATTGGACACTCAAGTCCCCTAATGCTCAGGGTCATTCTTGGAAAGAAGTATTTTTTAGGATTAGTGCCACCTGATAGAACCTGTGAGGCAGGTCTGCCTCCCTGAAGGTTGGGGTGCATGGAAGGTAGTAGAGAAAGCAAAAGAAAGATTGGGTCCATGATACGGTTCTGTGTGGAAGTATCATTTCATTATTCAAAATTGTGGAATAACAAACTATTCCAAAACTCAGAGCTTACAGCAGTAATGATTTTTTCTCATGGTTCTGTGGCTTGGCTGGGTGTTGACTGATGTTGGCTGGACTCAGCTGGGCAGTTCTGCTGGATTTGGTTTCTTTTAATTGTCTGGGGCTTAGCTGGGGTTGGCTTTTGCTCCAGTGTGCTAGCTCAGGGCGTGTCTTTGTCATGGTGATGAAAGGTACAAGAAAACCCAATCATACAAGCACTTCTTAAGCCTTAGGTTACATCATGTGCCTGCTAGCAGTCTCTTGACTAAAGTACGTCACATGGCCATGCCTGGATTCAAAGGGTTGGAATCCAAAGGAATTCAAAGGGTTGGAATCCAAAGGCCCTCAGTAGGAGGGCCCCGAGAGTTATATGTTAAAGGACAAGGATATAGGGAGGTGTCTTACTTTGCCAGGGCAAACTAGTAGGCTTAACAACTGAAATTTATTGTTTCACAATTCTGGAGGCTCGAAGTCCAAAGTCCAGGTTTCAGCAGGGCCATACTTCTTCCTAAAGGGGAGACTCTGCTCCCTTTCTCTCCCTTGGCTTCTTGTAGCCAGCAATGGTGTTCCTTGGCTTGTGGCAGCATAACTGAATCTCTGCCTGTGTCATATGGCCGTCTCTCTCTCTCTGTCTCTGTTTCTAAATTTTCTCTTCTTGTAAGGACACCAGTCAGATTAGTGCCCACATTAATCTAGTTTGGCTTCATTTTAACTAGTAACACAGAGTTTCTAACTCAAATAAATTCACATTCACAGGACCAGGGTCAAGACTTGAATACGTCTTTTCAGGAATACAACTCAATCCGGAACAGAAAGGATGAAGAGTTGGGACCGTCAGCACAATCTGTCACTGTAGATCTACTGTTTTCCTAATTACAGACCTGGCGATAAGAAGATTTCAAATTCCCGCTCCTCTGTCTACCTTTTCTGTCTTGTCACTGGAGTAAGGAGATAGCCCTGTCCCCCCATGTCCCCAGGCTTCCCCAAGCTGGTGAGTTCCTAGAGAGACTGTGAACGACTGCCCAAGATGCTCCTTGTCTTTCCCTCTTCCACCTTGGAAAACCATGTTGAAGTTAAGCTGAGAAGACATTTGGTATAATCTAGTAAGCATATTAAGTAGGTCAGTTGCCTGGTTTGACTCCTTCTAGATTTGAATTCCCTCTAAAACACTATTTCCACCAGAGATGCTCAGATTTCACTCGCAGGGGCGAGGAGTTCGCTGCTGTCATCCCCACATCTCATTTGCTCGCAGGGCTGCCTCCTGGGACTGGTGGTTTTCTCTTCTCCAGGTTGAGCACCCCAGTCCTTTCCTTGGCCCTCATAAAGTACAGTTTCTGACCTTTCCTTGTGAACATGCAGCTGGTTCATGTCCCCCTAAAAGGTCAGTAGCTGGCGTGAAAATCCACACACACCCCTGAATTCACATCGGGCTCGAATCTGCCAGGTTTCAGGGGGAGGTAACCGGTGGCCTTTGGCAGCCCAGCCTAGCCCTGGGAGGCTCTGATTGCAGGCTGTGGGGCCACAGGCATGCCCCTTCACTAGTGCTGGCAATCAGATGCCAGCATGAGAGATGCCCGATGAAGAAGATGGAATATAATAAGCCCCTTCCTTCTCTCTGACTCCATCCCACTCCTGCATCTGTTGCTTAGAGCATGAACTTCACTCCTCCCCTTCCCCTCTCAAATAAAACTTCCAGCTCTTGTAATGTGATTGTAGTGGAAGGAGCTCTGGAAAAAGCTGGAGGAAGCAGCTACTCTTCCTGCCCTTGGATTCAGCTGCCATCTGCAAGCTGGACTCTCAGGCTGGTGTCCCAGCCTAAGTGCCTCTCTGGTCCTCATGGATCCTGAGGCCTCACAAACATCTCCACGGGGATGACTCCTGGGCACCTCCCACTCAAACCAGATCAGCTGAAGACCCCGAGGCAGAAGGAGTGGGGCACATTCAATAAAGTGAAAGATCTGAGAGTGGCTAGATCTCAGGTAGTAAGAGGATGGGTGGGTTGAGAGGAGGCTGGAAAGAGAACTGCAGACCAGACCACACAGGGAGGCAGGAGAGTGCCTGGGACTAGAATGGTGGCCCTGAATGGAGACCAGTGTTGGGAATCCTGCCCATTGCCAAAATACCTTTAGCAAAGTCTGCCTCGCACACAGGAGGGCCAGGATATGGGTGATGCCACACGAAAAAAGGACAGTGTGTGCAGCCCTGCAGCAGAGACACTGCAGCAGAAACACACACTGGGAGCGAGAGGGAACTGGGTGAAATCTAAATCCTACCCCCTACCAATCCGTTGGAAGGCTGGAGGTGACTTTGGGTTTCTGACCCGCAAAGTGATTTGAGAATGGGAGTGAATGTCATTTGACTCTCAGAGCCACAAGATGGCCTTGGCAGCCACCCGTGTGGCCTTGATGTCAAGGTAGCTTCTCAATAAATGTTAGGGAATATGAATAGAACTTGACTGGTCCCTTAGACATGGGCCCCTATGAAACTCCTAAGTCCTAGGCCAAAAAAAGGGGAGGGGGATGTGTTGGCTTTCTTCCACAATCCCCATTCTATTCTACTCTACTCCCCATTGGACTTCAATTTCTATGTGAACCATTAACCAGATCCCCTTCCCTCCTCTGCCCACACCCTTCTCCATTTGTAGCTTGCAAGGAGTGTCTGGTATTAAAATGCATTAAGAAATGCATTTGAGCGCAACTCTCACTGTCAGATCCCCTCTGACATACTCTTTAAGTATGGGGTGGGTGGGAGGGTGGGGGGGAGCTGAGCTTCATCGGGATAGCGCTACACTCCATCTTGGGCTGGTCCTCTCTCTCCAGGCGCCACCCCTAGCTCTCAAGCACTTAGAGCAACCCTTGCAGAGTCAGCATTAACCAATCCCATGGAGCAGCAAAGAAACACTTCAGCATTTAGTTCACGGCCACTAATGTGCCTGGAAGTAATTGTTTAGAGAGCCCCAGGCAAGAGCTGGGCAGGAGCTGGGTGTGGGGACAGCCCTGGGGCTGCAAGCCCTGCGATTCAGAGTGACTTGCTTCTTTCTGATGACTTCAGCAGAAGGAGCCATGTCTCCTCCAGGACTCCTTTCCAGAGCCCAGGGCCACCGGCACACAGTAGGCCTCCTGGAAGGCAGTTGTGAAGGCACTGAGATCACTGCCAGGTCTTGATCTTTTGGGAGGGCAGCAGGAGTGGTCATGGGTCTTTGGGAGGCTGCCCTGGTGTGCAGATGGGAAGGGGAAGCAGCTTTAATTTGCTGCTTCACAGCAGTGATCTCCCAGGATGTTTTCTCCTGCAGCCTACTTCCCCTTCTGTACAATGGGGACAAGTCCATCCACCTTGCAGCATGAAGACTAGAGAGAAAATATGTACAGTGCCTGGCACACAATAAATGCTCAATAAACAGGGGTTCATCAAAATCTTGACCATAAAATGCCCTGGCCCCCATTTTTCCTTTACTCCAATCCCAAAACCTCCCAATAGGAGTCTGCACAAGTCAGTCCTCTGATGGGCTCCCATTGTCTGCAAAATAAAGCTGAAACTCTTTAGCTTGGCATTCAGTGCCCCTCAGGTTCTAACCGAGCTCCTCTCCAACCAAATTTCCCACCAGATTAGCCATACTGGGTCCATCCCTAGATGCTGTCAAGTGCCTGGAATGCCGTCCTCCACTTCTCTGCCGGGGGAAACACCATCTCATCAGTCAAAGCCCAGCTCAAGCCTCACCGACTTGGTTAAACACATCCCTTTGTACTCTGTGCTCCTTAGAGCAGAAGAAAGAAGGCAGTGAAATACAAGGGATGCAAATGAGCATTCAGTGTCCTTGCTGGGTGCCTATAGGCAGGTTGCTTAACTGCTCTGAGCCTTAGTTTTCTCATCGGTAGAATGGGGATGGTGATCTCTTCCCCACAGTGCTGTTGAGAGGATTTATTGGGAAAATGCCTGGAAAGTGCTTGGTCCAGTAGACTGGAACTTAGTAAGTGACGATTGCTATCATTATTATTCCTACAGTTCATTGTGGGTGGCCGCTTATGCATTTATTTTCACTGTTATGCTGGGGATGTTTTGACCCATTTAAGGCATCAGTTGACTCCTGTGTCCAGTGGGGACTTAATAGTGCCCCTTAAGGATCTAACCTGGGCAGAGGGCCCCCTTCAGTGCCTCACCTGGAGTTTTGTGCCCAGTAAGTGTTGGTTTGCTGCCCTTTCTCAAGAGAAGGGCCTGGGTTATGCTTCTTATTGCATCCCTTGTTCCTGACTCAGTGCTGGGTGTCAGGCATCCAGGAGCCATTCAGTCTGTGGCCCTCCCTCTCAGGTGATTGTCCTAAAACACAATGCTTATTTCTCTAGTGCTTTCTTGCTCACTGATTCCTCCCATTACACCCCAGGATAACCTCCAAGCTCCTAAACTGGCCCCATGAGGCCCCTCCTCAACTTTAAACTTTCTCTCTAGCTTCCCAAGCTCTGGTCTTCTTTCATTTCTGCAAATGGGCTTTGCTTTTTTATTTTCTCTTCTTGAGCCACCCTCCATACCTCTGCTCTGCCCGCAGCAAGGACAGGCACCCTTATATAGCCTGGCTGCCCCCCTTGGGTCTCAGTCTTCTGAGCTCCACATCCAGCATCCAGCTGGGGAAGAGGCAGTCCAGTGTGGCCACGAGCACGTGGCTTCAATCAGACTGCTTGTGTTCAAATCCCCACTCTTCCTCTTACTAGCTCAGGAATCTTGGGAAAGTGAGCATAACCTCTCTCTCTCTCTCTCTCTCTCATCCTCAGTTTCTTAGCTGTGAAATGGTGATGCCACACAGTGGCTCCTCACAGGGTCATCATGAGAACTGAAGAAGTTCCAACCCTTGAGATGCTCAATGAGCTATTGTCAGTGAGTACTCACCTTCTGGGCACTGTGGCACCCTGGGCTGCCCCAATAGCTCTTAGCACAGCTGGCTGGAATTGCCTTCTTCACCCCTTCTTGCCTAATACTCAGCAGCAGGAAGGTAGGCTCCGAGCTGGTGGTTCCCTCGAATCCCCAGCACTTGGCATGGCGCCTTCCACGTAGCCCTGCTCAATCATCACTATTTGTGGAATAAATGCTTGAAGGAACTGAAGCCAGGCTCACCACTTCCTCCAAAATCCTGGTCACACTATAAAGTGGCTGCCACGCTGCCGAGTCATAAGGAGAGCATTTCCTTGGATGGACTTGGTTCCATGCATGTACATAACTGGTCTTCCTGGCAAGACCCTTTTCTCCCCTGTAGATGATGGGCATCCCTGACCTTGGCTTTGCCAGGGCTGGGTACATTGTGAACTAGACTCAGAGCATATATGTGGAAGCAAGGGTCCCCATGTCCTGGGAGGACCCTCTCCTATTGACCACTGGCTTTGGATGGTAAGGGGGCTGCTTCTGACCCCTACTGGTGAGCATATCAGCTGGCCACTGGTATTGTGTACTTTTGCCTTCAAGCCCAGAAATGCTTCCTGGCAGACATGCAGGTAAATATTCCCTCCCTAAATATTTGATTTAAAGAACTTGACTTGGAGGACAAAATAAAATAAAGCTGCAGCTTTTGGCTATGTATTATTAATGCCCATAAATGAGCGAAGGCACAGGCTGTGTGTCCGATGCCGTTCCTTAGAGCAGTGGACCTTTAAACAAGTTTCACTTATTGAACATAGGGCTGTTCAATCTGTGAAATGAAGTCTTGCTCCAGATAGTATGATAACGACGTGGCAGCAGGCATCCTGCCTTGTAGGCCAGAAGGAGGATGGCTTGTAGGGACCTGGAGATAGCAAGGAGAAATATCATCCATTGATTCTTTCACTCATTCATTCACCCATTCATATCTTGGGGTAGTTTGGTGTTCACACTTCTGCCCTTTTTTTCCTCCCTCATACCTCCCTCCTTTTACTGCTCCCTCCCGTTCCTCCCTCCGTACATTTCCCATACTCAAGACCACTGACAGAGGTAGACATATTATCTCCATTGTATAGGTGAGAAAGCCAAGCCTCAGAGAAGGGAAATTTCTCACCAAGCTCACACAGTTATGAAGTGGTGGAGCAGGAGGTTGAATTCAGATCTTCTTAGGACCATACCCTCTTGAGGGCAGGAGTTGTGTCTGGGTCATCTTTGTCTCCCCATCTCCTGGCTGGCCATGGGGTTCAGTCAGGGTGCTAGTTCCTTGTTAGATGATCAGGGCAGGAGTTGGCCAAGAAGGCTTCAGAGAGGAAACAGACTTGAGGCAGTCCCTCAAGGAATGGAAGGACTTAGAATTAGAAACAGAAAGGACTGATCATAATCATGAGGAAAAACCAGTACCACTTACCAAATATCTACTGCGTGTCTTCCATTGGACTAGCTACTTGCACCTATATAATCTCACATAATTCTCACAATAGCCCTATGCGGTAGGGACTTGGATCCCATTTTACTGATGAGGAAATTGAAGTTCAGAGAGATGAAGTGGCGTGCCCAAGGCAAAACAATGAGTGAGTGGTGGATCTGGGGTTTGACCCAAGTCTATCTCACTCCAAAGCTTGTATGTGTGCCCTTAACCTCCATGCCAAACATTATCTTAACCCCAACCACCTGAGCATTCAGCCATGCGCTTTCTTTGTGAGAGGAGAAGGGGTCTAGGAGGCAATGATCTCTCTGGGTGTCCCCCTTGTTACTGACCTCAACGTGTTGGTGCTGACACAATCCAAACAATGTTTTATTGGACATCCCTTCCTTCCTTCATTTGGTTTTTATCAGGATTGCCTTCTGGGCTTCCACATTTGGGGAAAGGGAGCAAAGTGTCCGGTTCTCTCAATCCTTTAGGGAGGAAGGGAGCATGTAAGTCTTCAAGGAAGCCCCAGGCTCTCTTCCTGGGAGTCGGTTTAGGCAGCAGGCTCCGTAGTCTTTCTCATAGTCAAAGATGCTCTTATATGAGGTTTCTTTATCTGCAGACAAAAAGATCTATGAAGCCAGTTTAGAAACACTCAACTGGTTCAACCTTTTACTTATATGGAGACTGCTGGGCATCTGTTTTTTCTTCCTTGCCAAAGCCATTCTGACCCATCTGTCAACCATAGAGGAAAAATAAATCACATAAATGTAGACACTGAGGAGTGTCCCAGTTGGGACACACTCTATTCAAATAAAAATCTAGCTTCTTGCTATAATCCATTTGTCACTAAGATTGTCAGGTTATGGTACTGGAGTATCAAGGATACTTGCTGGATTTTGGCTTGAGCCTTTGGGGCAGTGACAATGTCATTGACTAAGATAAGGAACACGGGAGGAAGAGGGGCTCTGGGTGGGGCTCTAAGATCTGTGTTGGGCAGGCTGAGTTTGTTATGCAGAATAGATGTCTCTAGGAGAATAGATGTGTGGTGTCGAGCCTGGGAGAGTGATCTAAACTGTAAATAGAGATTTGGAATCTGTGATTTCAGTGGCTAGATAGGAAGTCCCAGAGGGGATGCTTTTGCCTAAAGAAGGTGAACAGAATGAGAAGAAATGACCCCGTGGATATTAAAGATGCACTTGGAGGTCACAGACTTCAAGGTGATTGAGAAAGGGAAGTTCTGAATACTCAGAGCTTTCACTCCAGTGTCTTCTCCACTGCAGCTGGAGGTTAAATTTTGGGCTTACTTTTTTTCATTCATTTCAGTGAAACAGAGGGTGGCAGCTCCTGTGCTAAAGATGGGGATACAGAAGAATAGGACATGGAACTGTCCTCAAGGAGCTCACCCTCTGGTGGGTCTGAAATGCAAACTGATACTTTCAGTACCTTGTGTGAAGTATGGGAACAGAAGGCGACATATCAGCTCATCCAGAGACACAACTGGCTGGAAAACATAGTGCTCACACAGGCTTCAGTAAAGAGGGGAAATCATTCAGCGTTCTGACAATACCACCCATGTGCAAGGAAAATTTTTTCCCCAAGATCAAATTGGTAACAACAGGTTCCTTCATGGCTCCTGATTTATCTGCCAAGCGGAAATCTCCCCCGAACAACCACGTTGCTATAGCTGTCACCTCTGATACAGGGAGTAGACAAATGCCCTATCTAGATTTCAGGTACCGGTAGGAGAATGAAATCATAACTCACTTTAGAAGCCAGTGATACATATTTATACTCTGACTGGTGCAGGCCTGAAAGAGCTCTTCACTTTGATTGTGCGTTCCCCGGTCTCGGATGGGCATCAATCTTCTCTCCAGTTTGTTAACACGGCCGCCATTCAAGCCAGATTTACCATCATATGACTGATGGTGCAGAGACAGTTCATCATGGGAGCATTCGCTTAATTTGTCCGATTCGACTTGTTCCCTGCAATGCTGGATGCCTGATAATGCTCCATAAATGACATTTCTTTTCTGTTGACCATCCTTTCCCCCATTCTTGTGTTCCCCCATCTTCTTATTTAATAGAGGCAGTAAATGTCAAAGTTATCTATTCTCTACAGAAGGGCAGTCAACATTCAAGGCCAAACAAAATCCAAGACAACTGTCCTTGGCCCATGCAGAATTTGCCGGATTTAATAAACCAGGGTAATTTTTTTAGGAGACTTGATTTGGAAAGTTTAACTATACTGAAAAAAAACAACAACCTGATTTAATACTTTATATCCTCTCTTATATGTCCACTCTTTGCATTTTATTCCACGGAGCTTTCAAAGTTCTTTTGACTCTCTTCAGACTGATCTACATTTCAGTTGTAAGTGCCTACTCTGCGCCAGATATTGAGACAGATACTTTTCATGCATTTACTGTTGTAACCATGTGAAGAACAGATAATTGTCCCATAAAAGTGCAGAGATGTCAAAACTTGCCAAATGGATTGAACTCTGATTCCAATTGTATGCATGTTCCTTACACTTTCAAGATTAAATTCCAGATTCACGAGGACAATTCACAAGGTGAGAATTACTATAGAGATTCAACACCAAACATTTAGGGACATAATAGGTAACTAAAGTTTGCCCTGGCCTTGTTGTGTGCTGGGTGCTTCAGTTATCTCATTTAATCATAAAAACAATCTTAATTGGAATGTTCAAATATTAGTCTCATTTTACAGATGAAGAAGTTGAGGTTTGGAGAGTCCATAACTTATATAAGGTCACTGTACTGGTTTGAAATGATATATGTACCCTAGAAAAGCCATGTTTTAATCTTAATCCCATTTTGTAAAGGCAGTTGTTTCTTCTAATCCCTATTCAGTATTGTATGTTTGAAACTGTAACTAGATCATCTCCCTGGAGATGTGATTTAATCAAGAGTGGTTGTCAAGATGGATTAGGTAGAGGTGTGTCTCCACCCATTTGGGTGGGTCTTGATTAGTTTCTGAAGTCCTATAAAAGAGGGAACATTTTGGAGAATGAGAGATTTGGAGAGAGCAGGGAGTGCTTTAGCACCACTAAGCAGAGTCTACCAGCCAGCGACCTTTGGAGATGAAGAAGGAAAATGCCTCCCGGGTTGCTTCATGAAAGAGGAAGCCAGGAGAAGAAGCTAGCAGATGACACCATGTTCGCCACGTGCCCTTCCAGATGAGAAAGGAATCCAGAACTTCATCGGCCTTCTTGAACCAAGGTATCTTTCTCTGGATGCCTTAGATTGGACATTTCTGTAGACTTGTTTTAATTGGGACATTTTTTCGGCCTTAGAACTGTAAACTAGCAACTTATTAAATTCCCCCTTTTAAAAGCCATTCTGTTTCTGATATATTGCATTCCTGCAGCTAGCAAACTAGAACAATCACACAACTGATAAATGACAAACTTGGGTCTTTCTGACTTTCAGAACTGTCCTCTGTTACTCATTTTAATGACCAGCCTCCCATTCAACTCCATGGGTTCAAATTTTACTGTTGTAATTTGTAGCCACAGGCATGCCTGGTCAGCAGCTACTAGGTTGAGACAGAGAGAGATTTAAAATGGAACAAAGAGTCTGTATTCTTTTGAGGAAGAAGAGTCTTCAGGGCATGTATGGGTATTGACAATCAGCTTCAGAATCTCTTGCTGGGGAAATGTTTGCTGTTGGTGATATATTTTATTGGGAGATTGGTGGGAAACTCATTAAGGAAATCTGGGTTAGCATTTGGGGGTGGTTATTAGGGGAAATGGGCATGAGTGTGATGGAGGCATTGGCACTGTGCCAATAACTGAACACCACGAGGAGAGGAGACAGATGCTGGAGGCTGACTTGGCCAAGTATGAGCTCCTCAACTCTGCAGAGAAATTACAAGCAATTGTGATTAGAATGCTTGCTCCCTTAAGTCATGTAAAATGAGGAAACATCTCTAGGATGTTTTCTGTTAGCACGAGCTCCTCAGAGAGTCCCTTAAATGCTGGTGGCCTACCAGGCTCTGAGCTTTACCTTCTTGTCACCCTTTATACTCTCCTTGAGGGCCTTACTTCACTCCTAGGGAGTTTATTCTCTTATGCCTGCAACTCAACTTTCTCCTGAAATCCCATCTCCAGAAAAGGCAACTGATTGCCTGCTGAGAAGATCTACTGTGTTCCACAGGTCATTCAATATCACCACGCTTGGAGCTGACCACAGCATCTTTTCTCCAACCTGCTACTCGTCTGTGTTCCTTGTCTCACTGCCTGGCCTCATTCTCCACTAGATGACTCAGTAAGAATCTAGAGTTCTCCCTTTTCTCACCAATTGGTTTCCAAGTCCCATTGAATCTCCCTTTCTAACATCCTAACATCTTTCCCACATTATCTGTTTTGTTCCTCACAGAAATCTTACAAAGAAAGGATAGTCATCCCCATATTATAGATGAAGAAACTGAGGTTCACAGGAAGTAAATGACTTAACCAAGGTCACAGAGCTAGTAAATGATGAAATTTGGATTTGAAACAAATTCTGCTGACCCTAATTGCTTTTTTCTATTATTAGAAAATAATAGAAATAATGATTTTCTATTATTATTAAGCTGATCTGAAAGTTATCACCATAAGAAAACTTTAAATGGAAAGGTATTCCTTTTTTGGAATACAAAGCATCAACATTGTAAAGCTGTCAGTTCTCCATAAATTTATCTACAGGTTCAATTGATACCAACAAAAAAATACGAATAAGCAATGACAAAATTATCCTAGGGTTCATATTGGAAACACAAATGTGTGATAGCAGACAGAAAATTTTGACTATGAGGTAGGTGAATAACCCTATAAGATATTAGGCTACATTATAAAATGATAATGATTAAAATAAATTGATACTAGGCATAGCTGGAACACTGTAACAGTATAGAGAATATGGAAACATCCAAGAATGTGAGCAAATTTGGTATTTAATCATTCTAACCAGTGTGGAGAAGATGGATAAATGGTATTGGGTTTACTGGTTGGCCATTTTTGATGATGGGTGGGGGAAGCTATATTTTTCCTTCACTTACTATACCAAAAATAACAATTCAATGAAGATTAATGTAAATTATGGAGCATAGAATACTAGAAGTAGATATAGGTTGAATTGAAAGAATATTGGTGTGGTAAAATTTCTTCTGATCATAGTAGCATGAAACCATGAAGCCAATATATATGTATATACAAACACATTACATACACTACATATAATTTAAACATTTCTGTGGCAAAGGGCCATAGACAAGTCAGAAGGCAAACACTGAACTAGTTGAAATTTTTGCAATGGATGACAGAGAAAGCATTTCCTTATTAATGAAAGTTCTTAGAAATGTTAAGAGAAAATTGGGCAAGGGGTATTAACAGGCCCTTTCCAGAGAAAGAAGTAGAGATGCATAATGGATATATGAAAGGATGCTCTACCTCGCTTATAAGTTAACAAATGAAAATTAAAATGAAAATGAATTTTGCTTTTTCTTTAGTATAGGTTGGTATATGTAAAAAGGAGATGGGGAAAACTGGAAAGCTCACATATTATTGTGGATTATACATTGATTTAAGTGGAAAATTTGGCAATATTGAATATATCCAGCCATTCTGGGATGTACTGGAGATTATTTTAGTTTTTCATGCAAGGAGACACAAACAAAAGTAGAATTTCTGGATGCAAGATATAAACATTTTCATACTTACCAGATAGTGGCATTATTCTCCAAAGAGTTGTACCAATTAAAATTTCTAGGGAGGTATCTAAGCATTCTTATCTCTGCTTCTCACCAATACCCAATATTATCCGACTTTTTAATTTTTGAAAATCTGATATGTGAAATGGGATTTAATTCTAATTTGCATTTTCCTGATTAATAATGAAGTTGATTATATTAGCCATTAGGTTTCCTTTTTATAGAACTGCTTGATAATATCTTTTCTCAGTTTTTCTAATGGGTTGTTTGTTTTTGATTTGTGGGAGTTCTGAATGTATTCTGTATATTAATCTCCTGTCAGTTATATGTTTTACAATATTTCTTCCCTGTCTGTGGCACATCTTTTAACTTTATTTAAGGCATTTTATGTCATATGCTAGTTTAAAATTTTTATGTAGTCAAATGAATCAATCTTTTTCTTTGCCATATTTGCATTTTATGTATTATTTAAGAGACTCTTTGCTTCCCATGATAATACAGATATTCTCATGTACTTTCTTCCAAAATTTAAAAACATCTTTCATTATGACAATTTTCAAACAGCCTCAAAAATAGAATAAACAATGAATCCCCACATACCTTTCACTTAGTTTCAACAGCCATAAACTCTATCACATTTTTGTTTAATCTGTCCCCCACTCCCCTTTCCCTCTGGGGTTCATAAACTATATCCTAGACTTCATATCATGTCACTAGTAGCAATAATGGTTTATTACTAACAAAGAGTCTTAAAAAAAGAAGTTTAAAATGTTGCTTTTCACTTTTAATAATCCACTGAATTGAAATGCCAATGAAGACATTATATAATATATATATTTTTTGCATATATGTATATGTATATATGTGTGTGTGTATATATAAATATATTACCTATTCTAGCCCACTTGTTTATTTCTTTACCCGTAGAAGAATAGCATATTGTTTAAAACGCTTTGGATTTATTGGAAATATTGATTTGGGGCAAGTCTTTGCATTTTTTCCTTTCAAAATTATCTTGACCATTTTTGACAGTCTACTCAGCTACGTGAATGTTAGAATCAGATTATCAAGTTCTGGGAAATATTCTTGGGAATTTTCATTGGAATTTCTTGGCTTTGTAGATTAATTTGAGGCCATTTATGTTGTTTAATCTTCACCTCTTTTCTGTTATCAGTAACTTTTTTTTTAATGTCTAGGAACATTATAATTTCTGTTGATATCATGAATGGGAATTTTTAAATTACATTCCTAATTCGTTGTTTCTGATGTATACGAAGTTGTTGATATTTATATGTTTTGTGTGTGTGTGTTTAGCATCCTTGTTTAACTCTCTTATTAGTTTTAATATTTATCTTCAGATTCCTTTGAATTTTCTGGGTAGACAAACATCATTTGTGAATAATGACAAATTTGTTTCTTCTTTTCCGATCCTTATAGTTTTTTCCTTTTTTTGTTTTTTGTTTTTACATTGCCTGGGGCCTCCAGTTCAATGTTAAATAAATGTGATAATAGTGGATATCCTTGTTTTGCTCCTAACTTTAAAGTGTCTGGCTTCTAGTTCTTTACCATTAAGTATAATATACGCTATATGTTTTTAGTTGACAAATATTTGAGCAAGTTAAAGAAGTTTCCTTTTGTGTCTGGTCTGCTTAGGTTTTTTTCCATTTTTAATATGAATTAATTTTGCAGAACACTTTTTTTCTGAATCTATGGAGTAACCATATAGCTACTCTTCTTCAATTTTTGCTGTGGGTAAAAGACATTTATAGATTCTTAAAGGATAAACTATCTTTAAATAATGGGGATAGATCTTACTAGACCATATTGTATTAGAAAAAATCTTCTGGTTTCAGTTAATATTTTATTTAAGACTTCAGCATTTATGTAAATAATAGCCCTGAATTTTCTTTTCTGACACTGTCCTTGTCTGGTGTCATTATTAAGTTATGCAATTATAATGGACTGGAAAGCTTTCCTTCTTTTTCTATTTATTCTCTTGAATAGTTTAGATATGAAATAGAGTATCTATTACTTGAAGATTTGGCAAAATTCAGCTGAAAACCATCTTGCCTTAGTGTTTTCATGGTGGATGTATTTTCGAGTACTGATTCTACTTCTTTAATGATAATAGATGTGTTCATATTTTTTATTTTTGTGTAATCAGTTTTTGCAAGTTATATATATTTTTTATAACTGTCTATTTTGTCTCTTCCCCTATTTTGTTGCTATAAGATGGTTCCTTATTCTCTAGGGTTTTTACTTAAGTCTCTATTCTATGTAGTTCCTCCCTTTCTATTCTTATATTGCTCAAATATTCCTGACTCTTTCTAGCTTTTGTTTTTTAATTTATCAGTTTCTGATAACAGTGCATTAACATTTCTGACCAAGATTAAGGACTCATCTATTTCTCCTTATAAGTCACGTATGTTGCTTGGTATTATGGGGTCAGGATTGCTGAATCTTCAAGGTGGAATTTTTTTTTATCTCTATAATACTCTTGTCTTAATGTCTGTCTTGCTAGAATTCAAAATTGCCATAGAATTTTAATTTTAGCATTTTCCTTGTGTGCCTTTTCTACTTTTGGTCCTTTTGTGTCTTTATATTTTCGGTGTGGCTAGTAAACATCATCTAAGTAGACAAAAATCAATCTAATTTGATAATTTATTTTTATATTTAACAGATGAGTGTAGTCAGCTTACATTATTGTGGTTACTAGTGTTTGAACTTATTGCTACCATTTTATTTCATGTGTCCTATTTACTAGCATTTTTTCTTTGTTTATCTTGTCTGCCCTCTTTTATGCCTTCCCATTCAAATGAGAAAGTTTTCTTTAAGCCCTTATTTCCCTCTGTTGGTTTGGAAGTTATTCATCCTAGTGCAATATTTTAGTGGCTACTCTTAACATTTTAACATGTATCCTCCACCCCACACACAGAATGGGAAAAAACACCTCAATCCCAACAGACTGGGAGGCTCTGGGGAAGGATCCACTTCCAAGCTCATTGAGGATTTTGGCAAAATCCAGGTCCTTGTGGTTATAGAACTTAAGTCCCCTTTTTCTTGCTACTGTCAGCCAGGGGTTTCTGTCATTGTCTAAAGACCATTCTCAGTCCCTGTGCATAACTCCCTCCATCTTCAAGCCAGCAATGGTCTGTCAGATCTCCCTCATGCTTCTCCAACTTTTCCTTCTGCTGTCAGCCAGAGAAAACTCTCTGCTTTTAAAAGGCTCATGTGATTATATTAGACCTATCCTGATAACCCCTTTATTTTAAGGTCAATTGATTAGTGAGCTTAATTGCATATGCAGAACCCTTTTACAGCTATATCTGGATTAGTGCTTGATTGAATAACCAGAGGCCAGGAATCTGGTGTGGCCAGCCTAGAGTTCTGCTTACCACAAGGTTAGAACTTCACATCTGAACTGACCCTGAGAAGGGAATTGGAGGTGTTTTGGTTGTTTCTGTGAAAGAAGAGGAAAGAGCTCTTCCCTGGGAATCCTAATTTCTTCATTCTGTTAATAACCATCATTTGAGCATCTTGTGCCAGGCAGCATGTTAGGCTCTGGGAACATGGCTCTTACCATAAAAAGGAAAATGACTTGCTTTGGAGCCAGGCCAAGCATGCCCACACCCCAACTCTGCCCCTAATTCGGTGGTGAGTGTGGTCTAGTAATAGCTTTGCTGTACCCTTTCTTCATCTGTAAAATGGAAATAATACAGCCTGATATAACACAAGAACTGCATTTGTACAAAATCTCACACTCTCCACAATTTCATCTTGGAGACAAATTTTTTTGATAAGGGAAAAATGGGGAAGGGACAGCTAAAGCATTTAAAACTCACAGTTAGACATTTTCTTGTACGAGTTTAAACGATGATTTAAAAAAATAGATCTGGAGATTATTTTGTTAAATAATCTCAAAATAACAATTTGGTCTATTAAAACTGATAAAACTAAATCTAAACAACACATTGTAGAATGTCAAAATCAATATGTTCCTAGCAGTCACACTCAGTGACAGCCACCAACTTAAGCAAAAGAACATGAGAATCTGCTTCAGCAGGCTCTTGCTCAAAGTAGGTTTCCTCTTAACTTGCTACTTTTCCCTGGGGGTGTCATCAGGGGGAGTGGGGTTGTTGCAAATCACATCCCCCTAATTAAACTTTGACACTGTATTCAGTTTGTGTTGAGAATATTTGTGCAGGAGGAGACATGCCTCCAACACAGAGCCCCAGTGTCCCCATTCTGTGGCGCAGAGGTGCCTTTAGGATGGATCTCCAAGGGTCAAGTTTTGGCTCAGTGCCCAGGATGTAGTAAGCTCATAATCAATGTTGGTTATTACTGTTCCTATTATCCATTTTCTCCGCCCCAGCTCCTCCAACTGTTCCTCATGGGCCCCCACCACTCCGGTTCTCCTTTTGACATTTTCCAACTTTAAAAAATGCTCATTTCCCTCCTACCTTCAGAGGATGTGTGGTAAGGGGTGGACGTGGGCCTGACATCATCGTGCTGTGTGGTAGGTACTCGATAGGGCATGGGTGGTGGGACAACAGAATAAGGGAGTTGATTTTGCTGGGTTTGGGTGTGGCCATAGCTAGCTGTCAAAGAAGGGTGATGTCCAGGGCAGGGAGGTGGTGGGCTGACATTCCAGGTAGAGGGAACAGCAGGAACAGAAGCTCAAAGTTTCCATTCAGACGTTGGGGGGCTCCAAGCACCCTGAAAGGCCACGCCTGGTAAATTGAGTGAGAACACAGTTCATATGCCTTGTGCACAGTAAGTGCTCAGAAGATGGCAGTCCCCCACCCCAAACCCACTTCTGATGCTAGCCTCTCCCTTGTGGAAAAAGTGAATTAAATTGAGTTCCCTGTGGCAGTGGCTGGAATTTCTTTCTCCTGTGAATCTGGCTTGGTTTTCAGCTTCACTGGGTTTTAATCAAAGGCTGTTCTGAGAAGTATCTATGACCCTGGGGGAGCATCTGGTGGGTAAAATGGCCAGAGAGAGAGGGCAGAGCAGCGCCCAGAGGAAGCTGGAAAACAGCTTAATCAAAAGTACACCATTTGGGGCGAGCCACAGTGGCTCAGCAGGCAGAATTCTCACCTGCCATGCAGGAGACCCGGGTTCAATTCCCAGTGCCTGCCCATGCAAAAACAAAACAAAACAAAACAAAAAATACACCATTCGATTTCTAAAAAATGTACACCAGCGGGTTGTCTGCTGCTTAGGAATGGCCAGCTTTGCACTCAGCTTCAGGACGGGAGAGGAGCTGCATCTCGTGGATTGTGTTGGCTTGAGCCCTCCTTCCTGCCTCGGCCTCCTGAGAGTGGGGCTCACTCCGGAGAGGTTGGTGGAGCACACCTAGCCTTGGCTTGGGCCCACCCAGGGGCTGGAACCTTGGACAGGAGGGACCTTTGACCAGCTCCCAATGAACTCGCCTTTGAAATTCCGTTTCTATCATTTTCTGGGACCTGACCCCTGTGCCCAGGGCTGGCCGGATGGATTAGAAGACCCAGTTCCAGTGGTGGACCTCTTCCAGAGAGAAGCTGGTCTTAAGGACCTCTGCCATTTGCTGAGACCCTACCATGGGCCAGGCACTTTGCCAGCATATTGTAATGTCTATTTCATAATGAGGAAACAGGTTCAGAAAGTTGAAGTGGCTTGCCAGGCATCGCACGATATGTAAAGAATTAAGCTGTTCATTTAAAAAATCATTTCATCTATAAATATTTCGGTTGATAATTCTAAAAGACAAGAACTTAAAAAACCAAACGAATGCCCTTATTACACCTAAATGAAATTATCAATAAATGCTTAATGTGTTAAATATCTACTCAGTGTCCACATTTCCCCAATTGTCTTAGAAATGCTTTGACAGTCTGGTGAATTGGAATTAAGCATTACGTTAGGTTGTGTTGCTTAATTTTATTTCAATCTTAGGTTCCCTCTCTAGCTCTCTTTTCTTTCATTGCAATTTTTGTTGATGAAACCAGGTAATTAGTCCTTTCAATTTCCCACAGTCTGGATTTTGCTGATTTGGAGCAGAAATTTAACCCAAATGTGTTTCCAAAGTCTATGTGCTTTTCCAGACATCAGCCTTACCCTATACAGTCTCTTTTCCATACAACAGCCAGTTGTTCTCTTAAAATTTAATCAGATCATGTCATTCAAAATCCTCCCATCTCATTCAGTGTAAAAGCTAACGTTCCCACAGAGGCCTCAAGAGCCCCACATGATCTGACTCCTGGCTACTTCTCTGAGCTCATAGATGCATGGATGTTCATTTTATTATCATGCTTCATAAGATATATATGGTACACATAATCTTGAGTATGAATCTAATATCACAAAATTATAAAAATTGAAAGAGTTCATGCATCTCACCCTCAAGCAAACAAAACCACCAATCCTTCCCATCTTAAAATAATAATTGCTTTTAAAGTTAAGTTCATGTGAGTCATACACACAGCCTCTGAGCTCACCTGAGTCTGCTGAAATAGTGATAACTCTAAACATTTTTACTGAGTACCTACTATATGCCAAGCAATGTTCTTAGTGCTTTGCAAATATTAAATTATAAATAATCCTCTGTGTAACCCTATAAAGTAAGTGCTATCATTATTCCGTACTATAAAGGAGAAAACAGACTCAGAGAGGCTAGGTAACTTGTCTGAGATCACACAGCTAGCTGGTGACAGATGAGTTGCTCCAGGGACTGTCCTCTTCACTGCCATACTCTGATCTCTCTTAATAAGAACACTAATTCATATGAGGTGATGTGAGTTAATTTTGCTTTAAACACAATAAGGTGACTAAAGCACTGATAATACTAACATCTGCAAACAGCTTACAGTTACAAAGGACTTGCTTCACATACTCCAACTTAAAATTTTTCCCAGTTAAAATTAAGTGTGAAATTAGACAACTTTGAGGATTTAATTTGCATTCTCCTGTTTGCTAATGGGGGTGAATATTTTTTCCTATGTTTATGGGTCAGTTTGATTTCTTCTGTGCAATGCATGTCCATATTCTATTGGGTTGTTTTTCTTTTTTCTTATTGATTTGTGGGAATTCCTTATGTATTCTAATATACTTACTTCATATACTAATCCTTTATAGATTTTCTGACTTGTAAATATCTTCTTCCAGATTGTATTTTCACTCTTTTTATGTTGTCTTTAGGTGAACATAAGTTCTTATACTTCATTTCATTTAATTTATTAAGTTTTCCTTTTATGGTTTGCAATCTTTGGAGATTTGTTTTAAGATCCTTCACTATGCTGAAGTCTTAATGATATTCTCCTTTACACCAGAGTGTGACATGACCTGGTCTGTGTTTTGGAGAGAACACTGGTTGAGAGGATGAAGGACTGAGCCAGCAGAGAGGCAGTGGTGATGGAGAAAAGCAAGTAGATTTCAGAAACATTTAGGAGGGAGGTTCAGCAGGGCCTACTGATGTACTGGCTTAGGAGGGGGTTGAGGAAATCTGAGGGCTCCGGGGTGGTGCACTGGTTTCTGGTTTTCTGGGTGCTGGAGAGACAGCCCTCAGTGGTTTGGGGCCCCAGGAAGAGCTGGCCACTGAGTTGCCAGCATGCGCTCCATCCCTTCCCCACTTCCCTAGCCACTGACCCCTTTTGTGAATGATACAGGTAGGAGTAAGTTTCCCTGGGAAACTGAGGATTCAAAACTCTGCAGCAGCTGGGCATTATGTGAAATATGGGCAGCCAAATGGAACATCTTCTTGCACCTTGGCCCATAAATCTTCAGCCCCTCAAAATGGAAGATGTAGCCTAAAAGACTCACTTATTAGCAAATCCTAAGGGACTCTCATCACATGCCTTTTGTTCCATGGTTTACCCAGAATGAGGTCTAGACTCCAAAGCCTGGCACTCGGGACCCTCCCTGCTTTGGTCCACAGCCTTTTCCAGCTTCAACTCCTCAGTGAGACACCCCGGCCCCTCGCCCTGCCGCACCCCAAGGGGCAGAACTCCTCACTGCCCCACCCTCGTTCACCTCCTGGGCCTTCCTGCGTCCACACCTTTGCCTCAGCTGCACTTGGCTGGTTCTGTCTGTCTGTCTGCCTAAGCGACAGTGCTGTAAGTCAGTCTCACCCAGATTTTAGGACCTGCTCAAAGGCCCAGTTCTCTAAGAATTTGCTCTGGGTAGCTCAGAGATTCTTTCTCTCTCTCCTCCACATTCTCCTAGCATTTGGGAACTGCGGTGTCACGCTTTGCGTTCTTTCATCCAGATATTAGCATTCCTCTTGTATATATATATATTTTTATCTTCCTTACTATATTGAGAACTTATTGATGTCAGGAAAAACATGTGATTCATATTTGTAATCCCAATGCCTGCACATAAGGGAGGAGAGAAATGAACATTTATTGAGCACCTATTAAATGTCAATCACTACATCATAGGCATTATGAGCAGGTTCAGAGTTAATCACTGCAAACTTTCAAGTTTGGTCTTTCAAGTTAACCTATTTATAGGTGAATGAAGGAAGTTACTTGCTCAAGCAACTTGAGAATAAGTGGCTGAGTTCTAAAGTTTGTCCTTTTCCACTTCATATAGCTGGGTAAGTGCTTGTTAAATGAAAGTTAGAGGGGTGGAGGAGGCTCAGAAGAGGTCTCAGAGCCTCTTTCATTTCATTTCAAGATTGGTAAGGAGGCAAGGAATTAGGCAGAAAGTCTGTCCAAGAAATGAATGAGCATGGAAGGTTCATCTATAGCTGCACAACATAGCGGCTTTGAGAGGCTGGAAAGGCAGGAAGGGGCATAGCCCTCTCTTCCTGGCACCTCGGACACATCACTCCACAGCGAAAGTGGGACTCTCCACTTAGAAGCCCCCTGACAATGTCACTAATATTCACTCGGCTTGCAACGACTGGGTCTATGGCTCCAGGATGACTGACCAGATGTCGGTCCCTGGAAGCTTAGCGTGGCGGGGTGATTGCTGGACCCAGCTGTGGCCCTGCCCTTCTTTCTGGCAGTTGATTCAGAGGGGGTGAGACCATTTCATTCCAATCAGGGGTGGGCACACCATTGTGTGTTCATTTCCAGGGAAGCCCTGCACTTTAATTTGCTGAGCTCAGAAGCATCTTTACTTGTTGAGAGGAGAGAACAGAGGCGGGAGGCAGCACAGGGATTAGAGTATTAGATTCAATTACAAACCAAAAGCTCTTCAAGTCCATTATCAGATATGGAAATGCTGAATCCTTAAATCTCCTTCCCTACTCTCTGCTTCCCAATCCCCATGCTAAAACCACGTTGATGTCAAGGCCCCTAGAAAGCCCAGAGGCTGTTGGATCAGTTTCATCCTTCTCTTTCCAATCACACTGGTGTCACCTTCACAGCTGAATTAGACCAAATACAGACATACCATTTGCTTACAATTCCC
>PVIY010035926.1:0-25881 GCA_004026745.1 Myrmecophaga tridactyla
GCCTATGGCTAGGACTCTAAATCCTAATTGTTCCTGCCCTAAATTCTATACTTTCTAGCACAGAATGTGTACTGGATGATTTGGGTGGGAGATTAAGGAGTACAGAATCAGTTATTCCTTCTTTTCTTGACCCCACTCTGATCTTGAGCAGGCCTACCTACAAGGAAGGGAAGCATATCTTTCCTCCCTTTTTCCAGAAAGGTGGCTGAGGAAGGGTGGCAGATGCTCAGACTAAGGGCAGTGTCTCAGGCTTGAACTTGCAGTTGAGGTATGAAATAAAATAAGGCACAATTCTGCTTATGGCAAGAATCCAGGGAAATGGTGAACCCTCGAGGTAGAGCTGATGACTCTGGAGGAAGAAAAAATCCTGAGATTTTCGTTCCCCCTATTCAAGCCAGTGTTGAAAGATGGAGCACAGTGCTGAGGGATGACAGCGCCGTTGGTCTGAAAGACTCTGAGTTCTGGGCTTTTCACTAATACCCTCTAAGAATCTATTCTTACACAATGCAAGGTTTGTCTGGGAGCCCTAAGGCTCCCCTGGCTCTGTACATGATGTACATGATGTAATCCTTGCTCCCTGTTCCTCAGCATATTCTGAAGCACAAAGAAAGCATTTTCCTCCCCTGCATGGAGGTCTTTAGAAGAAGTGGAGGTACTGTTTTCAGGCAGGTATGGAGAGGGGATTATTCAAATTTTACTTAGCCTTTGGGATAACAAGATCCTTGGGTTTTATGAGGACTTTTTGGAGTAATTTCTAGGTAATTATGGAAATCATAGCTGGATTCAGTTTTCAGACTGAGAAATTATTAATAATTACTAGTATTTTTGGCCCTGTTGCCATAGCAAATTGAAACAGTTCTAATTGTCAGTTGTTGGCAAGAATCTGGGCAATAATTCCAGGTGGTAGATGCTTAATATCAAAAATTGCAATTTACCTGTGTCACTGGACAGTGGCATGGGTGCTCACCATACTTCTTGACAAGGTCTGGTTGGTGTTTTCAGTTGATAGTGTTTTTCTGCCATCATTTACTTGGAGCTAAATGAAATCATATATGAGCTGCTCTCTGGGTTCTGAAAGGGATAAGAAAAACTGCAGTGACTTTGTTTTCGAAGGAATACTGTTCATTAGGTAGCTCAGAGCTCCCATTGGGCTGCCAGACCAAGATTGGCATGAAGGCCGATAATCCAGCTAACTCAGGTCAAGTTCCCACAGACCATAGAAAGCCATAGAAGTCTCCCAAGCAGGATGACTTCATACTGGGGGAATCCCGGAAACTTTCAGGCATGATGCTGCGAACTGTGGGCCTAGAACATCAGACATATAGTTTACATTTTGCAAAAAAAACCACTTTGCTGGGAGTGGCAGGACGGAATTCTGGGCCTGGACCTGCCCTCTTCTTGCGCTGAGCCTCTGAACTGATGTTTACTCAGATGTAAAAGAGGGGCTATTATGAAGATCAAATGAACTTATTCCTCTTGTCATCAACTAAAGTTTGTTGAGTGCCTTTTAAGTACAAAGCATTGGACTTGAAAGTGACAGGGATATAATCATGATCAAGACAGGCAGGGTACCTGCCCTTGTGGACTTGACTATTGCACTTTTCTATCAGGTGTGAGATTGCATTAGCAATGGATTTGGACTTGATAAGTTTGTAACTTCTGGGTATGCTGCCATGTTAACAGGAGGACTTGATGCCCCCCAGGTGTTGGGAAGGTGATCTGAATGTCTTCCTTCATATGGGCTGATAGATTGCAGTGAGCTGGTCAGATTCCCACAAGCTACTATTTGAGGAAGGAGCATGTAAGGGCCGGGGAGTGGGGATGGGGTGGGAGGGAGGGTGGACTGACAGTTAAGGTTCATTCTGGGCACATTTTTTCCCCTGAATCCCTCTGTAACAGATGGGCACTGCAACACAACTGCTTCGTGTACTAATGTTGAGAAAGGCCTTGGCACATAATACATACAAAAGGCATCTTCTCATCTGCCCAAGAGCCCTAGACCCCATGTTATAGGGGCTATTGAAAATTACTAAAGGCCCTGGTTCTTCTAGATTTGTCTGAAATAAGGAGATGATTTGGGGAACATTCATGTAACAAATTTTAAAATTATCTCAAGGACAGGTCACAGAATTCCTCCTAGGGAGGATTTGGTAAAATATCTTCATAGATGGTTGGGTAGAAAACCCAGGGACTGCTGATGTGCTGCTGGGATGCAGTAAATGGTCATATGTTAAAATATTGAAATACTTCCATGCTGTTGTTAAATAGCCTTTAGAAGGTTTTTGTAATTGTTTTTAGCATAACAATAAATTTTACACAAAAAGTAGACTAGTGAAGGTCTTTGGAGAAAGTGGGCAGGGAGAAGGGAAGGCATGTTCAGAGAGCACAGCCCATGGGAGGTACAAAGGCGGCCTGGACTTTGGTGTAACAGAGCAGCACAGAAACGGTGGCACTGCTCTGTTATGAATGGACACAGGTAACAATGCGGAAATAAACCAGTGCCTGCAAAACCAGTTTCCGGTGCAGGCGCCCTCCCACGTTTTACACTGTGCAGCTCTTCCATTCGAGTCTGCGTTGATAGAAACTGTGAATTTCATTTCTTTTCAAATCCTCACTGTCTCTAGTCCACGTTGTACCTTAAATAATTATGTTAGTATAAACTTTCAAAAACCAGTTTACCAATTTATGTAAAAAGAAAATTAATTTATTCCCTTAAATTTAATTTAATTGCACTGCTAGTTGGATTTCATGGTAGAAATTTTTTCTTGTGTGTCTCAAAAAAAAGAACAAACCTGTCAGTGCAAATGATGGCCTCTAGGTTATTAAATTGATGGTCTCTAGGTTGTTAAAATTTAACATCACCCACTTGACTGTGTGTGTGGTCACTATTAAAGCTTTCTAAAACAGTAAAGATGTGATAGCAGCAATGGTGGCAATTAATAGCTATAACTCCTGATAGTTAGAGCTTACATTTACAGAACTATGTGCCAGGCACTGCTCGAAGCCTGTAATAAGTATTAAGTTTTCAATCCTAATAAGAACCTATGGAATTTAGATTATTAGTATCCCCATTCTAGGTGAAGAAGTTGAAGCACAGAAAAGGTTAAGGATCCTGCCCTGGGTCACACAGCTCGTCAGTGATAGAGCAGCATTTAAACCCCATCTGGCTCCAGTTCCTGCTCTTACAGAGTGAAATTGGAATCAAACTGTCACAGAAGCCCCAAGCACATCCCTGGGACAATTGGCCGCCGCAGGAGAGCAGGAACCATTGCGCTGCACCTGAGCCCTGCAGGTGCGGCCTTCCCCAGGGGTCCCTGCCTTCCCTTGGCTTTCTCTCTCACCTGCCCGGCTCTGAGCAACAGGTTCCTGTCTGTTTCTTAGGCACTTGATTGGCGCTGTTGTCAATTTTACTTATTTTCTTTTTTTATTAAAAAGTATAATGATAGCAAATTTCCATTTGAATAACATGATAGAAGAAATTTGAGCATCTGGAATCAGTTAATATCCTTTTCACTAAACTCCCATTTTATTAGCCCTTATTTTAAAAAAACTAAAACTCCTCTTTTTTCTTTTTTTTTAAATAACTTAAAATGATAAAAAGAAGTACATGTTTATGGAAACACATTTCAAACTGTAGGAAGTAAAAGGGAGCTCTTGCTTTTGGCCAGGTCATCCCAAGCCACCTTCCCAGAGGTGAAATTTGCATATGCAAGCGTGTGTAGTAAGTGTGTGCATATGCATGAATACTTTAGAATTCTGTTCTGTGCTTTGATATTTGTGTTCTGTTGCACTATTTGTGACTATATGGTGTCATTATATCATACTTGATTTAGTCCGCGTCCCATGGATGGGTGTTTAGGCTGTTTCAATTTCATTGTTCTTGTTTTGCCATTATAAACACCACTCTAATAAATATCTTTTGAATATAAAAATAAGTCATTTTTGGTCTTTGCATTTGGCACCTTTCTTTTTTTTAATTAAAAAAATTTTTTAAACATAACAACATACGAACACAAACATTCTTACCATATGATCATTCCATTCTTGGTATATAATCAATAACTCACAATGTCATCATATAGTTGTATATTCATCACCATAATCATTTCTTAGAACATTTGCATCAATTCAGGAAAAGAAATAAAAAGAAAAAAGAAAAAACTCAGACGTACCATACCCCTTGCCCTTCCCTCTCATTGAACGCTAGTATATATTTTAGCCTTTGTTTCCCCTATTTTTTTCTATACCCCTTACCACACTCCCTTTCATTGATCACTAACATTTCAATCCACTAAATTTATTTTAACATTTGTTCCCCTTATTATTTATTTATTTTTAATCCATATGTTTTACTCATCTGTCCATACCATAGATAAAAAGAGAATCAGACACAAGGTTTTCACAACCACACAGTCACATAGCAAAAGCCATATCATTATACAATCATTTTCAAGAAACATGGCTACTGGAACATAGCTCTACGTTTTCAGGCACTTCCCTCCAGCCTCTCCAATATACCTTAACTAAAAAGGGGATACCTATATAATGCGTAAGAATAACCTCTAGGACAACCTCTTGACTCTGTTTGAAATCTCTCAGCCATTGACACTTTATTTTGTCTCATTTCTCTCTTCCCCCTTTTGGTCTAGAACGTTTTCTCAATCCCTTAATGCTTAGTCCCAACTCATTCTAGGGTTTCTGTCCCACCTTGCCAGGAAGGTCCACACCCCTGGGAGTCATGTCCCATGTAGAGAGGGGGAGGGCACTGAGTTTGCTTGTTGTGTTGGCTGAGAGAGAGAGGCCACATCTGAGCAACAAAAGAGGTTCTCTGGGGGTGACTCTTAGGCCTAATTTTAAGCAGGCTTAGCTTATCTTTTCTGGGGATAAGTTCATATGAACAAACCCTAAGATTGAGGGCTCAGCCTATTGATTTGGTTGTCCCCACTGCTTGTGAGAATATCAGGAATTCTCCACATGGGGAGGTTGAATTTTTCCCCTTTCTCACCATTCCCCTAAGGGGACTTTGTAAATACTTTTTTATTTGCTGTTCAAATCACTCTGGGATTTATCGGGGCATCACTCTGAACAAACCTACAAAATCTCATGCCTTACTCAAGTTTCCATGTACTTATGGTGCTCAATTAAGCTGTCTACATAAGTTATATTAGGAAATACACTAGTCAAAATATAAATTTTGTACCAAATAAACATTTTTTGCGTTAGTCTTACAAATAAGTTAAAGTTTTAAAATATGAATTACCATCTATTTTCAACACCCTGCAGTATTGACATTCCTTTGTTCTTCCTCATACAAAAACATTTTTTAATTTGTACATTTAGTCACTATCATTGTATACTCTAGGCATTCCTAGATTATACCATCTCAGTCTTTATTGCCTATCTTTCCTTCTGATTTCATTTCTGCCCCAGCCCTCCTCCCTCTATCCTTCTTACATTCAGCTTCATTCAGTGTACTAACATTATTGTATTACAGTTAGGTGATATTGTGCTATCCATTTCTGAATTTTTACAATCAGTTCTGTTGTACAATCTGTTTCCCTTCAGTTCCAATTATCCAATATCTACCTTATTTCTATCTCCTGATGATCTCTGTTCTTAGCTGAAATTCTCCAAGTTCATTCACTCATGTTAGTTCATATCAGTGAGACCATACAGTATTTCTCCCTTTGTTTCTGGCTAATCTCACTCAGCATAATGTCCTTAAGGTCCATCCATGTTGTTACATACTTTACAACTTTATTCTGTCTTACAGCTGCATAATATTCCATCATACATATATACCACAGCTTGTTTAGCCACACGTCTGTTGATGGCCATCTCTTGGCAATTGTAAATAATGCTGCTATAAACATTGGTGTGCAAATGTCCATTTGTGTCCTTGCCCTCATGTCCTCTGAGTAGATACCTGGCAATGGTATTGCCGGGTCATATGGCAAAAAAAAATAATCTATACTTAGCTTCCCAAGGCATTTAGCACCTTTCTGATCTTGAATAAAATTAAATTGTCCAGCTTCCGCAGTTTGCAGTAGAAAAGAACTGTGACAGAGAGGGAGGTCAATTAGACAGTGGATGAGGTCATTGTTCTGAAAGAGGAAAGCTTTTTAGTGAGGTGTCAGTTGAGAAACACTCTGACAGCACCATCTTTGCATAGATTCCTGAGTCAATATGACCGTAGTTTAAAAAAAATCTGTTTGAGAGAAACCTGAAAATTCTCCTCTGTTTCATGCATGAACAAGTGGGGAAAGGTGTTTTCTATTTAAATGCTCCCTCTGTGAGGGAAACCTCCCTTGCTGATGTAAATATTCCTTTGGAAGTCTCTCCTGAATCTTAGTCCTGGACCACTGGTTGTGTTCAATCTTCTCGGCAGGGCCTCATGGCACTGGAGAGGACAGTACTAGAAGATGCTGTGGTAGTTTCAGGCTGTATGAATCCCACAGAAACTTGTTCTTAAAGCTAATCCATACCCGTGGTATGAACCCATTGTAAGCAGGACCTTTATATTAGGCTACTTCAGTTAAGGTTTGGTCCACCACAGTCAGGATGGGTTCTTATACTATTACTAGAGTCCTTTATAAGAGAATGAAATGCAGACAGAGAAAAAACCACAGGAAGCAAGAGGCTGGACAACACAGGAAACTGGGCAAGGGGAGTGACCAGGAGAGGCTGCCGTGTGCTTTGCCATATGATGGTGGAGCCAAGGATTGCCGACAGCCAGCCCCAGAATGCCACAGTCTTTGGGAAGAAAGCATCACCTTGACAGTACCTTGATTTGGAATAAATTCCCACTGGTTAATTTAACTCATTTCATGGTATTTGCTTGAGCAGCCCAGAAAACTAAGACAGATGCCATGGCTTGAGTTTTGCACCATCATTAATTGATTCCCAAATGAAGTATATGTGTCAAGCCCCTGCGTACTCCTACAATCCCTTACCTCCAGAATTAGAACATTTCCCCACATAACTGTCATGGAGTTAAAGGCTATGTATTAAGGTTGAAGCAGGAAAGGCAAGAAGAAACAAGGAGATTACAGCTGTAGAAACCCAGAAAGTCTTAGGCATAAAGGTAGCAGGTACCTTGGGAAACAGAAGTAAAGATAGAACTGAGGACTGGAGCATTGGCCAAAAGTTTTCATAAGGCATATTGAAACCCCCCCAATCAGGCACCCTACTCTCCCCATCCTCCACTGGTTGATGGCACTAAGAGTAAATGCTAGAAAATTTTTATCCAAGAAAAGTATCATTCAGGAGTTCGGGCAAAATAAACATTACCAGACACACAAAGACTGGGAGTGTGCACTATCAGAGACCCTTGCTGAAAGAACTACCAAAAGATATACACTACAGAAAGAAGGCAAACCTGGAAGGTATGGATTGGAAGAAGCAAAAGTGAACAAAGAATTTGTTAAAACATGGTGATTGACTGTAGAAAATCGTCGATTTTTTTTTCTGTATTTTCAAACCCTTGGGCATAAGGTACTATATAAATATTTGGAAGATGGGAAGTGTTTATGGTTTGGAGAGATGTTAAAGTAGTTAAGGTCCTTGTCTTGAGGAGGAGGGGCTTAGAGATTCTGATTAAATTTAGACTTTTTTAGAAAAACATGTACTGCTTCCTCATTCTTGGTGGCCTAGATTGAATTAAACCTTCTCCACTGGTCCTCTCTAATTACCCCAGAGCTCTTTCATTTGTCTTCTAAACTCTTCTAGCACTTACAGCCTGTCCATGCAATTTAGCACTTAACTATCTGGTACCACTTGTCTGCACCCTGCTGAATGCTTGGCTCTCAAATCCTTGTTGATTAATAGGTAGGAGATGCACAGAGGAAAGAGCATCCAGCTGGGGCTCTGCTTCTGACAATGTCACAATCTAACTTGAACTTGGATGGTTACTAACCTCTCTAGGTTTCCATTTTCTCTGTCTGTTAAATAGGATAGGGATAGATGATCCCTGGGCTCCATTCCAATATCCAGAATGTATGATGGGTTCATGGACTCCTTTCCTTCATTTCCTAGAGAAGAACTGTCCAGAGAGATCATCACAGGAATTGACAATATGACAGAGCCACTGGGAAAATGTTTATGGTACCCCTTTTCCAGTTAGGAGCTCTCATTCCTCTCCTGGTAGATTCCCTGGTAGATTTCCCACCAGTCTTGCTTGAGAACTGTTCCCTGATAACCTGAAGTGTACACCACTGAGTAAGCTGGGGCCAAGGGAAGCATGTAGCCATCAAGGCCTTTCCTTCTGCTGGCTCTGGGATTATTAGTCAGTGTTTCCAGCTAATTCACTTCTCTGTTGCACTTTCCCTTTGTCTTCTTGTCCACTACACACTGACCTTCTCCCTAATTCTGAACCCAGAATCTGATCCTTTGAGCCTAGAATGGACCCTGCACCTTGGCACCAATGGCGCAGAGTCAGATGCTTCCTTTTGTTCCAGCTGACATCTCCCCAGGCTTGGGTACGCCTGTGCGTTTCCCTCTTCCTGGGCTGTCAGCCTCTTCTTAGCTCTCCAGAACGCAAATGCCCACTCATTGTCCATAATACAAACTGAAAGCAGGAAACACATAATTTTCAAGAGACTTTAGTAGTGATTTGGGATATTGCAAATTGTTTCAGAAATATACAAGGGGTGACTCTTTAGCGGCCTGCTCTCTGACTGTGGTTTTCTCTGTAGCCTCGAGGTCAGGTATCAACAAGGGTTAGGAGGATTATGCTACGAGTGGGAACAGTAAACCCTGTCCTCACAAACATCTCAGCACTCATTTGTCTGCCTACCTCCACCTACACTCCCTTTGATGATTTTATTTCTGGTTTTTAACCAGAAACAATGGTAATCAGTTTTCTCATTTAGTGACAACTTCTGATGGGCCAGATTTATATTCCAAAGTAAGCGTTACAGCAATTGGCAGGGCATTTAGTCACCACATTTTTTTTGCTGCATAAAAAATGACTACAAACTTAGTGGCCTAACAGCACACACTTATTATTATTATTTCACTGTGACTGTGGGCCAGGAGTCCAGGCATGGATAATCTGGTCCAGCCCATTTCAGGGCCTCCCACAAGGCTGCAGATAGAGTCTCAGCCAGGGCTGGGGTCTTATCTGCAAGCGCGACTGGGGAAGGAGCTACCTCCAAGCTCATGTGGTTATTGGCAAGATTCATTTACTAGAGAGCTGTTGGACAAAGGGCCTCAGTCCTTCCTGGTTGTTGGGGGGACGCTTCCCTTAGCTTCTTAATGTAACACAGTCATGGAAGTAACATCCCCTTGCTTTTGCCACATTCCATCAGTTAAAAGCAAGTCACAGAACCACAAGGAAAGATAGAGGATAAAGACTAAGATGGTATAATTTAGGAATGCCTAGAGTAGATAATGATGCTAATTAAATGTACAAATAAAAACATTTTCTCATGAGGGAGAACAAATGAATGTCAATATTGCAGTGTTGAACATGGATGGTATATGGGAAAAAGTACAGTCAATGCCAGCTAGGGTCTTCAGTAAATAGTAACATTGTGATATGCTTCCCCTGAATGTACCAAAGACATTATGCTAAAACTTAGTGTTAATTGGGAAAGGGAAAGGGGTATGGGAAAGGGGTATGAACTCCTTGTGGAAGGAAAGGAAATGTCTTCATATAGATTATGGTGGTGAAAGCATGTCTATATACTTAGGTTGGATTGTATGATGTGTGAATAAAACTGTTTAAAAGTGAACAGAGAGAAACAAGTGCTAGAGAAAAATGCAGAGAAAGAGATGTACCTATTCACCACCGGTAGGAAAATGAGAGGTGCAGCCCCTTGGAGGGCAGTGTGGTGGTTCACAGGAGGCTAGGAGTGGAGTTACCATATGACCCTGAAATCCTTTTGCTCAGTATATACCTGGAGGAACTGAGGGTGGGGACACGAATGGACATTTGCCTACTGGCGTTTATGGTAGCAGTGTTTACAATCCACAATGGATGGAGAAATGGAAAGGGGAAATATGGTGTATACATACTCTGGACTACTGAGCAGCCGCAAGAAGAAATGAAGTTGTGAGGCATGAAACTAGGTGAGTGAAACTTAAGGACTGTATGCTGAATGAAATGTCAGGAACAAAAAGACAAATATTATCATGCCTCAATCATATGGACTAATATAATATAAAGACTTGGTGAACTGAAGTCGAGAGCATAGGTTATCAGGTTGGGGCCTATTGTAAAAGGTCCTAGATTGTAAGCTCTTACAGCAGTCACAAATATTTAGGAGTTGTAACTGTTATTTCTAAATTCTGAGATATTGAGCTGTTTGTATATAACCTGGTCATTCCAGAAACTTCAGATATTTATGTGACACCTGAGACTCAGAATTAGAGCTCTGAAGCTACGAAAGTCAGCAGTACCCCATACAGGAAATGTTTAAAAAATTGAGAAAGGGACCAGACTTCGACTGGAGATATAAAGGAAGCTGATCTGGATTGGTCTAAGGTAGAATAGAATACAGGGTAAAGGATGATATCATCCATATTTTAAAACTTCAACTTATGTGTGAGAACAAAGGGAGAGATGTTTATTGGTGCAAAATTTATATTTTGGGTAGCACATTACCTAATTTAACTAGTATGGTCAGTTTAGTTGAACACTATAAGTACATGGACTCCTGACTAGGACGTGAGATTTTGTTGGTTTGTCCAGGTTAGTGTGATACCCCGAATATCCCAGAATAATTTGGGCAGTGAATAAAGAAGTATTTGTAAAGTCCCCATGGGGGATTGGAGAGAAAGGAGAAAATATTCAGATTCAGAAAATCTCCATTTGGAGAATTTCTGATATTCTCACAAGCAGTGGGGACAACCAAATCAATAGGCTGAGTCCTTGATCTTGGGATTTGCCCCTATGAAACTTACTTCTGCAAAGTAAGTAAGTTAAGGCTTACTTAACTATGCCTGCTTAAGGCTAAGCCTGCTTAAAATTATGCCTAAGAGTCACCCCCAGAGAACCTCTTTTATTGCTTAGATGTGGCCTCTCTCACGCCAACTTGGCAGGTAAACTCACTGCCCCCACCCCCCCGACCCCTGTACATGGGACATGACAACCAAGGGTGTAAATCTCCCTGGCAACGTGGGACAGAATTCCCAGGATGATCCCAGCATCAAGGGATTGAGAAAGCCTTCGTGACCAAAAGGGGGAAGAACGAAATGAGACAAAATAAAGTTTCAGTGGCTGGGAGATTTAAAACAGAGTTGAGACGTTATTCTAGAGGTTATTCTTATGCATTATGTGAGTATCCCTTTTTAGATTATGGTGCATTGGCATGGCTAGAGGGAAGTACCTGAAACTGTAGTGCTGTGTTCCAGTATAGCCTTGTTTTTTGAAGATGATCGTATAAAGATATAACTCTTACAATGTGACTGTGATTGTGTCTGATGCTCATTTTATCCAGGGTATGAACAGATGAGTAAAGAAATATGGATAAAAAATAAATAAATAATAGGGGAATAAGAGGTAAAATAAATGAGGTAGATGGAAATACTAGTGGTCAATGGAGAAAGAGGGGTAAGGGGTATGGGATGTACAAGTTTGCTCCTGTTTTCTTTTTATTTCTTTTTCTGGAGTGATACAAATGTTCTAAAAAAAATGATCATGGTGATAAATGCACAACTATGTGATGATAATGTGAGCCATTAATTGTATACCATGTATGGAATGTATGTGTGTGAAGACATGTCAATAAAAATACTTAGAAAGAAAAGCAAGTCACGGGTCCTGCTCACTCTCAAGGGGAAGGAATTGCAAAAGGACAAGAATACCAAGAGGCCACACTTAGAGTCCGTCTGCACAGGCAATTATCTAGTGGTAAAAACATGGACTTGGGAGCTGTCTACATGCTTTCAGATTTCAGTTCTGCCACTTAGTGTCTGTTCCTGAGTTTCTTCATATATAAATAGAGGTAATCATAGTACCTCCCTCATAAGATTGCTCTAAGGATTAAATGGGTTATTATGTTGAATATATAGCCTGGCATAGAGTAAGTGCCATATAACTAACTATTAGCCGTTATTACTCTTTTTCTTGGTTGATTTTATTCTAGAGGGGTAGGGATGGCACTTGGGCTATGTTTACCTTCTCTCCAAGAAGATTTTCTAATCTTAAGCAGTGGCACTTTCCAGTCATTTCCATATATATATCATGTGCACACAGTGGTTTTAAGATAATTACAAATAAGCTGCATGTTTTCCATTTGACAAATTGCTTCCTATTGATTTATGTTGGGTTTCCTCAATAGGAGGGTAGAATGCCACAAATGATAAGTAAAGTGCTTAAGAGCCAACTATTCAGATAAAAGAGTCTTTGGGGACAGTTTGATGCTGTACAAAGTGGTTTCATCTTTAGGAACTGTTAAGATGAGACTATGAAATATTTATGGGCCTTAAGCAGGAAGCTTTGTCCTTCAGCTAGCTTATGGAGTCTGTTACAAGAGTTCTGAATTCAAACTATTGCCTACAGGGGGCCTTTGGAAAGGGTTCTGTGTAGAAGATGGTTTGGGGAGATATTTTAGCTTTGTAATTGAAAGAGTAAATAGAATTAGTCCCTATGTCAGTCTCCAGATTGAAATTATGAGAACTTTGTCTATAAAAAGTGATGCTGGTATTAGGAAGAAAAGAATATTTGGGAGAGATTGCAAATTATATCTTACCAAGTTAAGAAAGCATGTAAGGTAATGAAAAGTTCAGAACGTAAAGAGCAATCTAAGCTGGAATAATCACTGTGATTCATTATTTTCAGGAGTTTGGTAGAAAGCAGATGCTGTCTAGACCCACAACAATGGTGTAGGCATGGAAGGTGTCAGTCAAGGCAGACGCCAGCACCTGTCACTAGGATAAACTGCAGGATGACAAGGCTGAACTGTGTTGAAGGCTCAGACTAAGTCATCCATTAGGATTGCATTTAGCTGCAAGTAACCAAACACCTAATTGGCAGGACTTAAGTAAGGGGTTTATTTGTCTGGGGACATAGATGATCTTGCATAAGTACAGCAATTCCAAATGCCACCGGGGACCCAGTTCTATTGATGTTCCTCCTCTCTAGCCTTAGAAAGTGGCTTTCATTCTGATGGTCTCCAATGCTGCTGCACCTCCAGGTTTCATACCTGTTTTGGGAAAGAAGAAGGGAGGGAGAAGGGTTAAAGGGCAATGGGCTGAGGAGCTGTGTTAGCTGAGTGTGTCCCTTCAAAAAACTTTCCTTAAAGCTCAATGACTTTTCCTTTTATCTCATTAGCTAGAACTGTGCTACATATCTACTTCTAGCCACAAGGAAGCCTAGGAAGTAAAATTTACCTTCCCAGCCTTTATTCTAGTGGAAGGCAAGGGAGAAAGGGTTTTGAATGGGTTTCAGATTTCCAGTTCATAGAACCTGCCATAATAAAATCTGCAACTCTGTGCCCCCCCTTGTCACTCTTGCTTATTATACATCTCTGTTTTGGTTTTCAAGTGATTTCCTTGGTCTGTTATCAGGGTGCCAGTTGGAGATGTTTTTGTAATATATCAGAGAATTATAATTTGATGCTAGTAGTTGGCTGAAACATGTTTACAAAGAAAGACTTCATATCTGACCACACCCATCTTAGTGGCTAAATTCCTATTTCTAATCCTGAGTGCGGTCATTTAAACAATACAACATTTGGTAACTTGTGCCTTCCCGCCTTGTAATCAGGGGGAATGGAGGTAAGTATTATCTTGCCCAGAAAAGCCTGTCCTTGTAGAGGAGAGAGTGTGACCTGTTTTTATTCTTCTAGAGAAACCAGCGACAGCTCACTGGCCCATGGGAGGTGCTCAAGAAATACCTGATTCAGCAAGTGCATGGTCCTCTCCTCTCTGTGCTTCTTTCCCATCACCACGAGGCCAAACCTAATAAAGCAACCCACTTGCATGTAACATTCACCCGCTAGCATAACATTAAGATTCTGCAGGCTGCAATGCTCCTGTTTAGTTTCCCCTGGAAGGCGAGATGTGCTCATTAATAAGCCCAGTGTAAACACCTCGCTTCATATCCTGGTTCAGCACCTGCCCAGTTGTCTGTATCACCACATTGTCTGTCTTACACAGGAGCATTTGCTAACTCACTTTGACCATGGTTGTTCTCATTTTGCACAAGTAATCAAGGTAAATTGCAGAGTTTTTCTTGATGAAATGGTGGGAGGACAGAGGAAAGGGGCCAGGATCTGATTTTCCTTTGGGAGGAGCACATGATGAAGGGCAGGAGGCACCCAAGCTTGCCACTGTCTCAGTGGGTGATGGGAGGGAAGAGGAGTTGGATTGGAGGAAGAACTAAGTCTCTATGTCTTAAATAAATGCCTTGGCCTGATTCCACATCGGGAAATGCCAAGTCTTTGAAGAAAATACCCAGCTGATCACTAAGCAAGTTCACAGTGTGTGCGTTGAGTCTGAAACCAATTGTTCATCTCAATGTTTGTTCAAATCACTGTGACATTTCATTGACAGGGAAAATGAAATGCTTAAATGAACCCATCCTAGGTAGGGAAGGAGAAATTTTTGAAAATGTTTTTTCAAAAGCACTATTTTGTCAAGGTAGTATTACTTCCCGTGTCCCACCCTTCCTCTGGGAACTCTAATCCTTTGAAGGCTATTGATTTCCTTTTGTTTGATGTGGCAAGGCATGCTTTCTCATGACTCAATTAGAACACATTTTTCCAGTGGGCAACGATCTTGATCACATTAACATTCATGAGATGAGCCTGTGTCCCACTTGTTATTTAATAAAAGAAATAGAATCCTGAGATATTATTCAGTTGTAGTAGCCTATCACCCTGGGACAACATTACTATCACAATTCCATTAAAAGCACTAGCAATTGGAAAGGAACTAGCAATAATAAAAAATTGTTGCTTTTTGGCAACAACTAGAAAATGTTTGCTCATCTTGAATATCCTGACTTGGCCATTTAATCAAGAGTAGAAGCAGACACACTCCAGGCAGCTGGAGATGCTGCAGTGGCAACCAAAGGAATGGCTACTTTTTTTTATTCCAGTGCATGGCCAGACCAAATCTCACTCCTTAAGCTCGTCTATGCTGTCGTCTAGAATTTCCTTCCCCCACTCGACTCAGGAAGGCCCAGCTGTCATTAACACACCCCTCCTCTCTCTTTTTGGGATATCAAGTGAACATTTTGCCAAGCATTATGCTAGATGCCTTATATATATATATTTTTTGCATGTGAAAATTTGTACTCCAGGTCTAAGAGGAAGGTATTATACCCCATTTTTAAAATTGAGGGTAGTAAGCATCTTACCCAAAGTTATATTGCTTGTAAATAGGTGAAACTAGGGTTCAAAACCAGATCTTGTAAGGAGCAGAGTGATAGAGTGAAACTCTATCTTGGACAGTGCTGAAGTGGCAAGAGCTGAAAAACAGCCGGGTGGTTAGACTCTTCCTGGGAAGGGCAGACAGAGTGAATGAGAGACTCAGGTGAAGGGTGGTAGTGGGGCCACTGATTGGCTGGGTGTTCACAGAGGAACAGAGGACAGGTTTATACTCCTCTTCCTAAAGGTGTGTTAGTTATTGTCTTTTGGGGGGGCGGGTGCATGGTCTGGGCATCGAACCCGGGTCTCCCGTATGAAAGGCGAGCATTCTACCACTGAACCACCCGTGCACCCTTCATTGTCTTTTTTATTTTTAGTTTTATGGAAGATTTCACTGAGCCTTGCTCCCTGGAATGAAATTTAAACATGTGAAGAGTAAGCCCTTGAACATTTTTAGACAGAATGTGTGTACAAGAGAAAATAAAGATGCTTAGTTCTTGCTTTCCCAGTCACTTCCTGAACTCCACCTACAAGTACCCCAATTCATGACCCCTTCTCAGCAATGAGTCATCGACAGAGTCTTTCTCAGACCATTTGCTTAGGGCACAACACAATCACTTTCCAGGTAAGGCACCCCAGTGGGCATCAGGAGGCCAGCTCAGGTCTGCAAGGCTGGGGCAGCATTCGGCCTCCAGGATGAGGCATCTGACATGGATACTCTTAAGGGCTGGATCCTACATAGGCTCCTAAGCCTGGCCTCTTCCTGTCTGGTGTCTTTTAGTGGACATCGGATTTCTCCTGGTTATCTCTTAAGCCCCAAAGTGGCTCGTACAGCTGTCTTCCTGGCTGAGAACACACCATCCCCTCTCTGCCATATGCTGGCTGTCTCCTGAGTCAAACTGAGCTCATCCCTGAATGGTAACCGTCCTGGTCCCTGCCCACAGAGTGTGCCCCAACCCCGTTCACCCTGATGAGCCTTCATCTCACTCAGTCTGCAACATCCTTCTCTTTGGGCTGTGTGTTAGTTTCTTTGTCACTAAAGACAATACCATGCAATGGGTTGGCTTAAACTGTGGGAACTGGCTTAGGGTTTTGAAGCTAGGAAAAGTCCAAACCAAAGCACCCTTAAGGTGATGCTTTCTTCCAGAAAACTACGGTGTTTTGGGGCTGGCAGCTGGCAATCCTTGGTCGTTGGCTTTTCTCACATGTCAGTGCACATGACAGTATCTCCTGGCTTCTCCTTTCTCTTTCCGGTTCCATTGACCTTTACCTTCTGGATTTTTCTCTCTGTGTGGCCTTCCCTATAAGGCTTTCAGTAATAGGAGTAAGACCCACCTTGAGTCGGTTGGGCTACACCCTAACCAAAGTAACCTCATCAAAAGGCCCTACTTACAAAAGTTCACACCCACAGGAATGGATTAAGTTTAAGAACATGTTTTTCTAGGGTACATAACTCCAAACCGCCTCAGGCTGCTTTTTTCTGACACTTTGCCTTCTCCTTGAGTCCCTGGGTTCATTTTCTCATTCTCTGTCTTTCTGTTTCCTGACTGATGTTCCAACCACCATAACTGTACTTCTATATAAAATTCACGTAAAGAGACCTTCTATTAAGTAGAAGTCTTTTCATCCATCCTGTAAATGGATTTTTATTTAGAATTTCTGTCTTAACCAAAGAACACTTAGTTACTGCATAATGAATAATTTAAGAGCCTCTTCTCCTGATCAGAATCAGGAGTTTTTCTACATTCAAGCTAATCCAGCTCCTCTGGCAAAGGAAAACCCTTATAAAGCATAATAACAATATTGCATTTCTAGTTAATATGCACTCTCAATTTTTTTTTTTTTATTCACAGGTTCAGAAATAATCATCCTTTCTCTTAACCAGGTAGTTGAAAAGGTAGAGGGAACAATATGAATGACCTTGAGGCCTTCTTGGAGTTAAGAAGGCCAGTTCATGCTGACCAATTCATGCTGGCCACCCATGTCTGGGGCCATTTTGGAGTCATCGGATACAGTTCCTCAGAAATGCAGGAAGAGGACGTGAATAAGGACGGGGGAAACTTAACCTGAAACATGGTGCTTTTGCTTAATGAAAATTACTGCTTTCCTACTTCTTTGAGCATTCAAAGGCCTAGGGTGATTTCCCTAAATAGTTTCAGCTAACCTGAAGAAGAAGGGAAGATGAGAATTAATGGCACCATCACCAGAAAGTTTAAAGTCCAATTAGCTTTCAGGCTGCCTCAGTTTTGTTATTCATTGATAGGACTCTGGGAAAGTAGGCTGGCCAAGCAGGCAGTGAAAGTTAAGTTAGAATGAAGAATGTAGGGGAAAGAAACCAACTAAGGTGATTTGTTCCACATTTTGACCCACCTGGCACTTAAACCATTGCTGATTTTTTACCTTGTTAACAGGCTCTAGGAGAAACTTGGTATAGTGGCCCACTTACACTGCTGATTAATTTTCTATAACTCAGGATGCTGTAAGTAAATGGATTAAGGAACCATTTGATCTTCAAAAAGAGGTTTATGGTTGCTTTGATGATTAAGTACCCAGGGGATACAATGGATTATCCTAGATAATGGATTAGGAGAAGTGGGATATTAAAAATGAGTTTTTCTCCCTGGCCATAGATAGATGGTGCAAAGAGGCTGAACGGGGACTAGGCTAACTCTGTCATGCAATTGAATAGGAGAGCTAAGCGAGTAAACTCATTCAACCCAAGGAGATTGATTCACTTTTCCCACTCCTGGGAGGAAAATCAAGAGTCTTATTGATGGGGCTTAGAAGTGTAACCTCCATTATCTCAAGATGATAAATTTTGATGGAAGTGCCTTCACAAGTGTAAGCACTCTGAGAAAATGAACCTACGTTCGTTTACCAGAGGTTCACCGCTGTTCATCGCATCTCTTGTGGTAAAATATCAGCCATGGAGAAGGGCTCCGATAGATTAGCCTCCTTCATTTGGTTCTTCCATCTCCACTCTCATCTTTGATCTTCTCATGGCATTGCAGCTCATAAACAGAGGATGAGAAATGGACCAACATCCCTGAGTGACAGCTATAGGTGAGAAAAATGGTGGGAAAAGAGATTGTTTCTTGATGTAACCTAGTGACTTGTTATGATGTGATATTTTCAATTTGATCTTCTCTCTGGAAATGACTCTCCCTGCCAAAAGGAAGCAAGTTTAAACTGCCCCCCATCTGTTGTTCCAGCTCTTGCAAGAGAACATAACAGGAATTTGATTTGCCTGACCTTTATAGACAACTACCACTGAAGTGATCATTTGAAGTTTGGGTATATTTGTTGGCAACTAATTTGTTCGTCAGATTTCTGAATGCAATTTGTAGCTTTGCTAGCAAGTTTTATTTTGATTTGCATCAAACAGATGCTGTGCACTGAGTTTAATATTGGGATGTCTGTCTTTTGTGGCTGTGTAATATTGGGAAGATCACTTAACCTCTCTGAACTGCAGTAGCCTCATCTGTAATATCTTATTCTGCATATTCTTCAGGGTTATTGTATGAAATATAGATGAGATACTGTCAACTGCTATGATTTGAAAGCTATCAAGTATTAAAGAAATGTGAGTGGCAATTTTACTAGGTATTTTGTGAGAACAGAAGGGAAATATTAAGCATCTTACCTTGTAACTTTTTTTTTTCTCCCCTCCATGGGCAGGCACCGGGATTCGAACCCTGGTCTCCAGCATGGCAGGCAAGAATTCTACCTGCTGAGTCACCATCACAATGCCCTGTACCTTTTTTTTAAATAGCTCATTTAGTTATGCAAAAGCCCTCCAATACCACTTACTCTATTTTCTCCTGTTACGCAGGGAGAAACAGTTGGTGTTAATGAAGTGTCACAGAATGAGGACATTTTGGGATGGGGGGGGGAATACACACACACATAATGCTTCCACTGTGTATGGTGGGGTGTGGTTAACTAGAGAGCATGCCTCTTCTAATGGGTGGCCACTACTCAGCTCAAGCTAATTGTTTCCCTGTAGGAGTAGGAGGTCAGACTTACTATATTTCCCATTTTTTTTCAAGAGAAGTTGGAAGTGTAGGTGTCTTAATGGGAAATGCTACAGGCTGAATTTGTCCTGAGGAAGTTGAGTCCAGTTTATGATTTTTCCTCAAGGGTTAGTCAAATAAACCAAACTAAATTGATGATGAAGTTATGCTACCAATAATTTATCATTAAAAAGAAAGAATAAATGAAATATTTAGCTATAAATCTAACAAAATTTGTACAGGATTTATATGCTGAAAGCTAGCAAAACACTGATGAAAGCAACATATGACGTTAATGGATTGGAAGATTCAGCATAATAATGTCAGTTCTCCCCAAATTGAGATATAGGTTTAATGAAATTTCTATCAAAATCCTAGCCTGATATTTTACAGACATATAGACAAGATTATTCTAAAATTGATATGGAAAAGCGAAGGAACTAGAATTGCTAATGCAATTGGGAAAAGGAAGAAGAAAATAAGAAGATTCACTCTCCCTGACTTCCAGATTTATTGTATAGCTACAGAAACTGAGACTGATGTCAGTGAGGCTTTGAACACATAGTCATTGGAGCAGAGTAGAGAACCCAACAATAGATATACACCAATCTGACCAACTTGTTTTTGACAAAGCTGCAAAAGCAATTCAACGGAGGAAGGATAGCCTCTTCCACAAATGGTACTGGAACAATTGTATATCCATGGACCAAAAACAAAAAAAAGAACCCTCCAACTTAAACCTCATACATTATATCAAAATTCATTTAAAATGGATCATGGATTTAAGTGTGAAGAATAACATTATAAAACTTTTAAAAGAAAATATAGGAGAAAATCTACAGGACCTAGACCTCTGTAAAAAGTTTCTAGACATAACACCAAAAACATAATCCATAGAAGAAAAAAATTTCATCAAACTTCATCAAAATTAAAAACATATTCTCTGAAAAGGACCCTGATAAGATGAAAAAACTGGCTACAAACTTGGAGAATATATTTTCAAATCACAGTCTGACAAAGAACTCACGTCTAGAATATGTAAAGAATGGTCAGAATTCAACGATGAGAATGTAGCTGAGAAATCAGGATTTAAAGGATGATTTTGATTATTGAATCACTATATAGATATTCCTTTTTGCTTTCTGAGGTATTGGAGTAGACAGAGGGGGAACACCTGAAAGTCCTAAACTTTAATTTAGTTGCCCTGATATCTGAAATGAGTGTAAAAGCTCTTATTTTGTGCCTTTGTGACAGTACGAGCTGTTCTACCCTTTATCTGGTTGTTCTCTTATAGAGCAAAAGCCCTAATGCTAATGAAGCTGGCCACTAACTACTTCCTTCCTTTTGGTTTACACGTTTAGTAATGAAGTGATAGCAGTACCTCCCCTCCTTTCTGCTTATGTTCTCCTACTAATTATAATGATAACACTGTCTCCTTTCTGCTTTGAACTTGCTATTCAAAATGACCTCATCTCCCCTTGCTAAAATCCTTAAAAACCTTGAACCCCCTAAACTCAGGGAGACAGATTTTGGCTGTTAGACCATCTCCTCGTCTACTATGTGCATAGTAATAAACTCTGTCTTTGAAACCCTGGTGTCTCAGGAATTGATTATTGAGTGCATCTGGCAAAAGAATGCATGGCCTTTGTCTGGTAACAAAAAGAAACAATAATCCAATTAGAAAATGGGCAAAAAACATGAAGAGACATTTCATCTAAGGGGGTACACAAATGACAAATATCCTACTAGCCATTAGGGAAATGCAAATTAAAGCCACAGTAAGATATCACTACACATCTAGAGTTAAAATAATAGGGACAATACCAAAATGCTAGTAAGAATGCAGAGAAATTGATTCTCTCATACATTGTTGGCATGAATTTAAAATGATACCAACACTCTGGAATATAGTTTGGCAGCTTTTAAAAAATCTAAACATACACTTACCATACCACCACGGGGCATCTATCCCAGAGACTTGAAAAGTTATGTCCACATAAAAACATATGTGATTGTTCATAGCAGCCCTAAAGCAGAAACCCACACAAATGGCCTACAATAGATGGTTAAACAAACGGTGATATTTCTCTATACCATAGAATACTACTCAGCGATAAAAAGGAACAAACTATTGATAGACTCAAATGTATTAGGCAGAATAATGGCCCCCTAAAAAATGTCCACAGCGTGGTCTCAGAAACCAGTGACTGTGTGACCCTACTTGGCAAATAGGACTTTGCAGACGTTATTTGAATTAAGAGTCTTCAGATGTCATCACAAATCACCAATGTCATCAGAAATCCTTAAAAGAAGGGGAGGCAGTAGCCAGAGTCAGAGAAGGAGATGTGCTGATGGGAACAGAGGTCAGAGCGAGGTGGGTCAAGAGCCACGAGATGAGGGCAGCTTCTAGAAGCTGGAAAACGGTAAGGAGACAGATGCTCCCCTAGAGCCCCCAGAAGAAATGAAGCCCTATTGACACCTTGACTTCAGCCCAGTGAAAATGATTTCAGACTTCCAACCCCTAGAACTAAAAAATACAAAAAATATATATATATTGTTTTAAGTCACTAAGTTCGTGGCGACTTGTTAACAACAGCAACAGGAAATTCATTCACTCAGCAGCTTGGATGGATCTCAAGGGCGTTATGCTGAGTGAAAAAGGTCAATCTCAAAAGGTCACACCCTGAATGATTCCATTTATACAACTTTTGATGCAATAATCAAAATCATCCTTTCAATCCTGATTTCTCAGTTACATTTTCACCATTGAATTCTGATCGTTCTTTGTCAGACTGTGATTTGAAAATATATTCTCCAATGACAAAATTATAGAGATGGAGAACAATTTTGTGGTTGCCAGGGACTGGGGATAGGACGAGGTCGGGTATGATGATAAAGGGGCAGCCTGACGGAGAGCTTTAGGGTAATGGGGTAATCAGGTCCTTGCTTGTGATGGCAGTTAAATCCACACATGTGATAATTATGTAGCCCTATACGCAGGCATTGTAGCAATGCCACTTTCCTGGTTTTGATACTGTACTGTAGTTATGTAAGGATGTAACCACTGGGGAAGCTCAGTAAAGAGTACATGAGACCCATCTGTACTGTCTTTGCAACTTCAGGTGAGTCTATAATTATTTCAAAATAAAATGTTTTTATAAGCAAAAATAACAATTAAAAACCACAGCTATTTCAAAACTTGTAACAACTCGTCTTTTTTGACTAGGTCATTGATTCTAAGTATCTGTATAAACAATGTGTTTTGCTGTTTGGAGTCTATCAGCATTATTATGTAGATGTAGTGAGCTTTAAAGTAATAATTTTATTTCCTGAATACCAAATCTCAGTTACTCTTAACAGTTTACTAGTGGGTAGCTCATCACGGTTTATAAATTATCTTATAAAAAGAGCCTTTGCATTTTGGGTCCAGCTCTTGGGCCTAAGCTATCTGTTAAGAATCACAACATTGAGACTCTGTGATTGTAAAAGCCTTGTGTCTGATGCTCCTTTTATCTACAGTATAGACAGATGAGTAAAAAATATGGGGAAGAAATAAATAATAGGGGGAACAAAGATTAAAATAAATTGAATAGATTGAAATATTAGTAGTCAATGAAAGGTGGTGGTAAGGGGTACAGCATGTGTGGTAGTTAGGATCAGGTGTCAACTTGGCCAGGTGAAGGTGCCTAGTTCTATTGCTGTGGACATGAGCCAATGGCATGTGAAGCTCATCTGTCACTGATTACGTCTAGGTGGGCTAGGGGGCGTGCCTGCTGCAATGAGTGACGTTTAATTTAATTGGCTGGATGCTTAAATGAGAGAGCTCAGCACAGCACAGCCCAAGCAGCTCAGCATACCTCATCTCAGCACTCGCAGCTCAGCCCAGGCCTTTGGAGATGCAGAAAGGAATCACCCCGGGGAAAGCTGTTGGAACCCAGAGGCCTGAAGAAAAGGCCAGCAGGGATCGCCCTGTGCCTTCCCGTGTCAGAGAGAGCCTCAGTTGAAAGTTAGCTACCTTTCCTCTGAACAACTATACGTTTTTAACCAAATAAATCCCCTTTTATTAAAAGCCAATCCATCTCTGATGCGTTGCATTCTGGCAGCTTTGGCAGACTAAAAGAGCATGTATGAGTTTTTCTTTCTTTTTCTGTAGTGATGAAAATGTTCAAAAAATGATCATGATGATGAATACACAGCTATGTGATGATGTTGTGAACCATTGATTGTGACCATAATAAGAATGTTTGTATGTTTGTTGTTTGTAATAAAAAATATTAAAAAAAAAAAAAAAGAATCACAGCACTGATGGATTTAAGCAAATGAAATGGTATCTGAAGAGGACAGTTCCCTGGATTAAATTCAGTAGGACCCTGGAGTAGATATTCCAGTCTGAAGGGACAAGAAGGGAATTACGATTTAAATTCCTAAAGAGGTGGATAGTTTGGAGCACATCACCCTAAGGCAATATTCTGGGAGCTTGTTGGGGGAAAAACCACCGATAAAGGGAAATGCCTTAACAGTATAGACCATTTTCAGTTCAGCTGTGTATTTTTATGAGGATTTTAAATTTAAGAGTATTCATACGTGCAGTGTGGTTGAATGAAAAGTCTTTGAAATGAAACCTGGGTTTAAATATCCCCACTCTGTGTATCTTTGGTGCGTTGTTTAATTTAGCTGAGCCTCCTTTTCCTGATTTGTAAAAGAGAATAATGCTGAATATTTGGATTGTTCTATGTGTTCAGTGAGATCACACGTGGAAGGCTGTGGGTATTGTTTAGCACAAAGTGTAATAAATGTCAGTGCCTTTCTTTTCTCTCTGTACTATTATCTAAAAATTATAGTCCCTTTACTGGAAAGTATGGAAAGAAAACTGATGAAGATTCAAAGCAATGGGAGAATTGTAGTAGGAAGAAAACCACCAGCAATAAATACTGAGGATCTGCAGAGGTCAGCATCGCAAGCAAGAAAGATCCCTGAAAACTGCAGGTGACATAGCAGATACAACATTTCCTACCTGAAGTGACCCCCAGATTGTCAAGGTCAAAGATATTTTAAATTACCTTCCCTTGGCTGAAAAACCCAGATACCATCCACAGTAAATTAAACCAAGTTGAATAAGCTGCTGGGGCTTGAAATGGAAACACTATTTCAGGTCTCAACATATTTTCTTTTTCTTTTTTTCAATTTGAGACAAAAACGAAGTCGTTTCTTTCTATACCCCTTAAATGCTTTTATTTCTTCCAATAGACCATCATTGCTGTTTTCATACATTTTAGTGTAGGCTTCACCAGGCAAACTAAAATCGCAGGCAGAACAAAGGAGAGTAGAGAAAACAATGGGGAATTGGGGATGAACATTTGCTATGCTGGTATTACATTTCACTTTCTTTAAAAGCTAATCCAGAGTCACGACTAAATAAAAATGTAGAAGCAGCCTGGTGCAGACCAGGCCCATGCCTTTTTCCATTGCCTAACATCACTGTGTAACCGAGCTCACTGGGCTTGGTCACAGGTGTGCCCTCCAGAGAATTATCGGGGCATACTCCACCCTATAATGGAAACATAGCTTTTTCAAATGGTGAACTTATAGAGCTACCACCTCTTAGTTTAATCATTTCATTATCTTTGAGTAGTTTTTAAAAATTCATGCCAGATAACAGTTATGCTTTTTGTAGAGCATCATATGCTCATCTTAGTAGTTATTTATCATTATATTCTATAGGATGTACATTTTCCTTTATGCATGGTAGGTATTCAATAAATGTTTTATTTGAATTGTATTCGTTACACACACTCAAAAGGCCGTTTGCAAGTGGCAGTATTTACACATAGAACTTTAAACCATTACTATGAAGTGTCCCCAACCTACATATTAAAGAAGAGCCTTCGTTTCCTTTGCCATGTGCTTCCATGTGGAGAGACCTCAGCCTCTCTTCTCATGTGCAAGAGATCTCTGGTAGGTGACTTTTGTGAAGACAGAGTGTGCCTGTCCCAGCCCTTTGTGAGGTTTTCTCTTTCATGTTTGCCTCACTTGTGAGAGGCTGGGTTTTGTTCTGTTCTCCACCATGTGCTGAGTATACTGGAGCAGGCTTGTAGGTTGGGGATGTAAGCTCATTCCATGGAGGATGTGCTATGTAGTCTATTTAGCTGCAAATTCAAGCCACATTAGAGCTGTTATCAGGATCAAGTTTGGGGACTGTGGAACAGGTAAACTTTTAGATTCATGTGATTTGTCTACAGGTTCAATAAATACTATATAAATTCTCATCATAGCTTTAATTTCAAACACCCAGACCCTGGCTTAATCCATGGATGGATTGCACTTCTATTAATGCATTGCCTTTTCTATATTTTAGATTTGATTTGGTAAAATTTTGTTTAGAGTTTTTGCATCTATGTTCATGAAGAATATTGGTTTGTAGTTTTCTTTCATGTAATATCTTTGGTTTTTATATCAGAGTGTGATAGTTTGACGCTATCTGTATCCCAGAAAATCATGTTCTTATAGATAATCCAACCCTGTGGGTGTAGATCTATTGTAGGTGGGAACTT
>PVIY010035927.1:0-25868 GCA_004026745.1 Myrmecophaga tridactyla
AAAATCTTATGGAATTGCAGAGAGCATCGGGAAGTGGGAGGCTGAAAAGTCTTAGTCTTCCCATTGGGCCATGCTGCCTCCCCAGAGACCACCTAGGTACCTCCACCTCTGCCCACCTAAGCCCCTCCATGACATCCTGGCCTCTTCCCCTTTTCTCCCAAACTTTCAATGAGAAGAGTCAGAAAGGAAAACTACAACTCCAACACAAATAGTGGAGGAAAGGCCAGGGTCAGAAAAGGGCCCAAGGGAGAGTGTGTCCTATGAAGATAACATTTTCCACCAGGACTGGGGAGCCTGGAGACCATGTGCTCCTTCCAAGCATGCCTTTCCCATTGGTGTTTCCTGACCAGTGCTGGCCAGTCTTTCCTTCCTCATTTATGCCCTGACTCGCCAATGATGGAGTTTTGTATTCTGAAAGGTCTTTGTAAACTCCTCCTAGAATCTGTGCTCTCTTTGGTGCCTGTGCTGGCTCTCATTATTTTCTTCCCTTTCTGGACACATATCTCACCTGACTTAATTCCCATTTCTATATTGGTGTCCCAGAGCTGTACCTGCATCCAGGTCTGGCTTTGAACACCACTGACTCCATTCATAGAAGTGCCTAGGGACCCCTCTGCACCTGAAACTCTCTCCTGAAGTGCCCTACTTTTGCATTCTCTATCTCAGATAGCATCAGCACTCTGCACCTAGTACTTTCTAATTCATTCACTCATTGAAATAGGTATTGATTCACTTATTCTGCAGTCTTTTAAAAACATTTTTTAGTACTTATTTGAGTTAGCAGCAATGTCCTTGGTGCTGGTGTATAGAACATAGAAAACAAACCTAATCTTCATGAAGCTTCCAATTCAAGGTGGTATGTCAGTGTGAGATGGGGAGGGGGACAGGAGAGTGGGGCCAGAGTATTAAAGAGAAATTCTAGTTCTGGGCAATCAATTGGTGCTGTGAGAGAAGTGAAAGCAAGGTACATCAATGACAGGCACCTACCTCAGGTAAGGGTTAGGGGTGTGGTAGAGATGCTTCTCAAAGGAGACAAATGGTTCATTTGTCCTTTCTCCCACATTACCTTAAATATTTGCCTCTTTTGAATCTTTTCTTCTACTTAGAGGGCTTTCCCCACCATTCTCCCCTGACCTGAATCTCTCAGGCTCTCAAGTCTCAACTCAAAGACTATGTCCTTGATGCCTTTCCCCAGGCCTGCAGGTGGAACTGGTCAGAGAAATCTTCTTTTTGCATAGTGCTTCTTCCTCCATTATGGCTCTGCTTCTTTCTGCTGACTGTATGGTGAGCTTCCCACACATTCACCACCAATTTTAGAGGGTGAGCCTCCAGCTCTTTCTTATGCATCCCTGGGGACCTCCCTGCAACTGTACCAGCCCTTGCACTAGGCCCAGGGCAGACATGATATTGTTGCATGGTTTTGTCAGGAGTGGGGAGGGGTGTGCATGGCTTCATCAGCACTCTTCCTCATTCAGTTACTTTTGCCACCAAGGAGATGCATTGCCTGGTGGTTAGCAGTAGGATGCACAGACAGGTGAAACCTGGCCCAGAGAGGGGGTCTCTCATGGTGCCAAAAGCAACTGAGTTAGCTGGCTACCATAGTCCCATTTATAGTTCAGGGGCTGTTACATAGTAGGTGCTCAATAAATAGTGGCTGGATGAATTCATGAAATGAGAAGTGAAGGTGTGAGTAGAAAACCTGTTCCTTACTAACTGCTGCTGTTGCTAGAATAGAATAACACATCCCTTTCCAACCATTACTATTACTAAGGTGCTTTAGTTTAGGTGTCCTTTAATCATTCTGTGTATTGGAACTATTTCCTTGGAAGAAAGGAGAAATTGGTAACATATTTTAAGGGTTTACCCTTATTCCAGGCACTGTATCAAAGACCTTAGGAGGTAGTGTTGTTATTTTTGCTTTAGAGATGACAATATTGAAGCTTAGAGGCTAAGCTACCTACCAAAGGTCACATAGTTAGCATGCAGCTGAGCTGGAGTTTGAACAACAGCTTGTCTTAATCCATTGCCTGTGTTTTTCAGGGCTCACCCTATAATATTTCTAGTTCATTAAAAGCTGCAATATGTATCTGGCTAAAGTTTCAGCCATCATTTCATTCTATTGCCAGTCAATGCCATTTCATTCCAGTTCCACTGAAACCCCTGAATTGTTATGTTAGACAAGAATTTATTTTTATATTTCACGTGTTCAGGAAATACATTTCCCAAGGAATGGAGTGAACTTTTCAGCCCTCTCTGGTAGGTCTCCGTGTTGGTGAAGATGGGAGCTGAATGAGCCATGGGATGTCAGCTCTCCACAAGCCCCTATCTATCTGTGGCCACCATCAATAAAGCCCTTTAATCAGATCTGTACATTTTAGGGGCCAGCTGGTGAGTCACGTGCCATGAAGCACCCCCCCCAATAATCAAACTCTTGTAAGCTGTGTTGAATGAGATTCTTTCTCCCAAGAGCAGTATATGTTTGTTTGTTGGCATGGTCTTAATGATTTAAAGAAAAATGCCAGAAACTGGGGCCATGCTTGTCCCTGAAAGGAACATTGGGCCTTTGTTCAAGAAATGCATTTGCAAAATGGCTTCTGTATAACTCCTTAGAATCCCTCATGTTTTATATATCTTTGTAAGATCCTGGCACTGAAGAACTGAGGTTTTGCTTTTGCTTTTTTCTCCCTAGTGAATCCAACACTGTATTGAAAACATTCTCACTCAATTCTGATAAAATCAACAACTCACAAAGCCAACTTGAGTGGAAAAAGCAGGAACAAGAGTAAAATTCACTATCATTTTAGACTGTTTGGGGGTATAAGTTTTGGAATGTGGGTCTTGAGGCCAGAGCATTCCCCCTTCCTTCACTGCTATTTTCCTATTTTCTAATGCTCTCTTTATTCAGCAGTAGCATCACATTTGTTTTTAACAACTGCAATGCTGTTCAGATATACAGTGTTTAAAAATACTTTCCATAGCACCTTCATCCTTTCTATTTTCTTAACAGGATTGTGGGGTAGCCTTGAGAGCTAGAGCTTGGTGGCAGATAGACCCAGGTACCAAATGTGGTTTTCTTCACTTCTGTCTCTTTGGGATGGAGGAAGTTCTAAACCTCTCTGATCTCAGCTAGTCTATCTGCAAAAATAGGAATAAGGCATTTTACCCTAGGTGGTCATGATGGGGATTGAATAAGTGAGGAAGTTGCTAATGTCATGTGTTAACAATCACATCAGAGAAGCTTAAGGAACACCCTCCTCCCCAGCTCTCCCCTTGCCTTGTCTTCCTTGAAGGGTGAGGATACTGAATGGAGAGAAGTTGATAGGCAGGTGGAAGGGGTTGGTGGCATGAAAATGCATGATGGATTCTGTGTACAAAAGAGCGGTTCCCTCTCATTTTGCCTCCTTCATATTCTACTGGACTCTGAGTGAGCAGCACCCAGCTTGGCACCTGTCTGTACTCCACTAGATTTTGTTTGGGCTGAGTCTCACTGGATGGAAAGCTCCATCCAGCTGGATGGAAAGCTCCTTGAGGTCAGAATGCTTCTGAAACATCTGCAGCTCCCTGCCTGTGCTTCAACATGGTGGATACACAAGACTTACTTGGAATTTGCAGATTTGCTCATCACTGTAGCCTGAAATATGCAGCATCATATGCCTGGAATATAGCTAAGTGTTCCATAAATATTCGTGGTTCATCAGCAATCATGTACTGAATATGAATAAGGCAATCTTTGCCCTTGAGGAACTCATGATCTCCTGGGGAAGACAGACAAACATAATTTCAGACCAAAATACACAATTATATGGATATATGAGAGCAGTAGAGGGAGGGCCACAGAAACACAGACAGGAGGAGATGGGAACTTGGGAGGAGAGCCAGGTGGTTCAGAAGTAGCACCCGGGAGCCTGCTGTAGCTGTCCACTCCTAGGCCCGAGCCACCACTTGTGGAACAAAGATCTGCTCTGTTCACAGAGTGCAGCCCAGGTGCTGCAAAGTAAAGTGCCCACAAAGGAGGGACAGGAAGTATAAGAGGTGAGCATAAGAAAAATCATATAGCTCTCAGCAGTCTATATTTTATTTTCCCATTCTTATCACGATGCTATGGTGTGGCAGAGACTGTAAACAACAGAAGGTAAATGCTCTCCCCACACTCTGGAGATCCATCCAGCTGGAGCCCACATTCCCCCACCTAGGTCACATCTTCTGTGGCAGGGACTGGTCCTCTCCAGTGACATGTCTGTTCCTTCTGGGCCAGGGCTCTAAGAAGCATGTTGGGTCCCCACCACCACCACTTTCCTTCCACATTCTCAGGCTGAAGGTGCACTGTGGAGGCCCTGGGGAGATGCAGACCCCCAAGGCAGAAGGGGCTGGGGTCCTGGGGTGGGTGTGGGGAGGAAGGTCAGTGCCACTGGCCATTGTAAGACCGAGGTGGAAACTTCCATTGCCTTAAGCCCCTGACCCTTGGCAGTTTGCTAATCACAGTGGCTGGTGTCACCTTAAATAATACACATGGAGAGAAATATTTTCTCTGTTATAAGGACAGAAACAATAAAGTTTCATATCATGGAACTGGCACTGAGATGAAGTCTTGAGGGAGGCAACAGGGAGTGGTGGGGCGTGTGCAGAGCTGGAGAGATTTGCTATATATAAGGAAGGGTTTTTAATATGAATGCTTCCAATTTTTAAATCCTAGTTCACTTAAAAACAAACAAACAACAAAACCAATGAAACTGTATCTACCAAATAAAACCCTTCTATGGGCCCCGCACCTCTTCTCCCGACAGCCATTGGATAAACCTGGAACTGGCCGCACCCGGGTTAGTATTCTGCCCTGTTCAGGGGAGTTCAACTGGGCCACTTCTTGCCTCCCTGCTGACACCACCAAAGACTCTGCACACAAGGAGGCTGTGAGGGTTTCTAGGACACAGTTGCTGTTGCTGGTAAGAACACATGGACGTTTGGTGCCTGCTGGATGAACGTGGAGGGCCACTGTTCAGGGCCACTCGGCTTTGCGGAGCTGCTGTGGCTGCAAAACCGCTGTGTCCTGCTCAGTCTTCCAACCCCACCTGCTCAGCCTGGTGACTAACTCCATTTTTTACTTGAAGGGAACTTTAGAATATTGAGGGTGGGAAGGAGAGCTTTGGGGGTGTCGCCGAGTTCCTGGTTTTCTGCTGGCTGTGGGGTGTGGGGCCCAGCATCTAAGTTGGTGGGAACTGGCCCCTTCTCAGGGCCTAGTGGAGAATACCGAGGCTTTTGGGGGACCCTGGCCATCTCCGAAGGGAATGGTGCCAATGGGTAGATTCTAACATTTTAGCCAGGTGACTGCATGCAAGTCGTTTTACCTCTTTGAGACTCGTTTTCCTCAACTGATAAGATGAAGAGGACAGAACGGTCCACCTGGTGGAGGGTGCTAGGAGGGTATTAAAAGCTAAGCAGGAAGGGCTGTTCCTGGCGCCTTGTAGGGCCGTCCTGGGTGCGGGTGCAGACCATCTGGAAAGCACGGGGTACAGGGCGCTGGGTGCGGGGTGCTGGATGCGGGGTGCGGGGCCGGGTGGCCGCCACCTCGCCCAGGGGTCTGGCCCCAACTGCCCGGCCTGGGCTGCGGGTGCGCTTCAGGATGCCCAGAAGGCGGATCTGCTCAGAGAAGCGAACCACGCGGCCATTGATGCGCCGGCCAGCTGCTGGGCCCGCGTGGGGCGGGGGAGGTGCAGAGCGGTGGGGGGGAGGGCCCGCCACAAAGATGCGTGTCCTCCTGCAGCCTCGGCGCGACGCGGGGCAGCCCCGGCACAAGACGGTTGTTCCGCACCAGCCGATTAAAGGAGGCAGTCCTGGTTAGTGGTAGAGCCTGAGGAAACAGGGAATTTAACATAACTCAAAATTTGCAAACCATCCAACTATTGCCCATATCAAAGAATTGGGGAGCGGGGTCTGATAGGAATTACAGGGGAGGAACTAAAGGCTCCTTCCCATGCCATCCCTTGAGAACAATTGCTCCAGCACCCATATTGGGTCCCATTGCGTACTGGGACGGTTTGGCTGGCACCTGCGCAGAGGTACCCTTAGTCAAACCAGCCCAGTCACTGTTTTCAACACGCGTCTATTGAAGGCACCGCACGTGCCCATCACTGTCAGCCACGGCAGGAGCTGCTGAGACTCCACAGAGAGAATCTGAGCTGCTGCATTCAGCCCCCGGATCCTCAAACGGCCGCCTCCCAGTATAGAGTGAGTTAGGTAGAAATGCAATGGCCATAGGCTGGGACAGGTGCACAGTCCTCCTTCCCAAGAAGCAGGGGGTCCGGGGGGCCTGCACTGCTTCCCAGTCCTTTGGGGAGTCGAGGCCGTCCACGCTGTGCCTGTTGGGAGGTGTGGGTGCCAAGCAGGGGTTTCCCAGCCTGGTCTGGAACAGGAACGGGGCTTTTCTTTTTCCTTCTTTTTTTTTTAAATATTAAAAAAACTTTAAAAATTCATTTGCTGAAAGAGGATAAATTCAAAGTGGTAATTTCAGGGTAAAAATTTACAGCATTTTCTTTGACTTTAGGAGGGCAAGCCAGGCCATGTGGACCTGGGAGGGGATTTGCATGGGTGGTCAGAAAGCAACATGCTGTCAGAGGCAGCTTATAGAAATGCCTGCAGCCCCATGGGTGATGAATAAATGAGTTTCTATCCCTAAGCTGAGGTCTGGCAGTGGACAGCTGAGTTAGAATTTAAATGCAAGTCTGTTTTTCTAAAGTGCTAAACTCTTAGGATATATTGATTCTTAATATTAACATTAATTCATGGGTATTGTTTTTGTGTGTCATTGAATGTTCTTTGAAATCATTATTTTAAGAGCTAGTAATATTACTTCAAAAGGCATGTCACAATTAATTTAACCTTTCTCCTCTCTTTGGAAATTTTGGGTGGTTTCAATTTCTGTAAATTTTTAATAGCAGTGTAATGAATGTCTGTACTATTTAAACCCCCCTTTCTTTTCTTGGTTCCTAGAAGGAGAATTACTGGATCAAAGGGTATAAATATTTTCAGGACTCTCTAAACACATGCAGTAATGTTCCCTGATAAACAATATCAAAGAGACCTAATTCAAATCACAACCTAGCACAGCCAATGCAAGTATGACTGTAACACTTTCATCAAATCAGACTCACTGTCAGCTTACCTTATTTTTTTTTTAGTATAGGTACTCTAGTAGTTGAGGCATTTATTTTGTTTCCTAATTAGCATTTAAAATTATAGCATAAATAAACACATTTGATTAAAAAATTTAGCTAATGTGAATATTATCCTATTTTTCAGAAAAAAATTGCTATTACATTTTTCTTAGGTATCCCTTATGAAATGTTGTCGGCACGTAAACCTGACCTGATTTTGAAATACTTCTTTGTCCCTTCCATTTTCATTTCATAATGCAACCAAAAAGCTGTTATGATCCACATGTAATAGCTGCATAGGTTTCTCTGATTTTATTTAGTGAATCTTCCATTATTTTCAGTAATTTTCTATTAAAATGTGGCATGGATGAATAGCATTATATATATATATCTTTGCAAATATATCTGCAGAGTCAACTTCAGGAAGTGAAGTTGTTCAGTTACATGGAATGTGCATTTTTATTTCTGAAAGATACTGACAAATTGTCCTCCCTGGAGGCTGCCTGTAAAGGTGGCTGGAAATAGCTGTTCCTCACCTGCTCATCCACACTGGATATTGTTAGACTTTTTAATATTTGGTGATATGCTAAATGAATACTGGTGTATCATTGTTTTAATGTGCATTTCTTTAAGTATGCTTGAAGTTGAGAAGTGTTTTACACATAATAACCATTTCCATGTATTCTTCTCTGAAATGCTGGCAACCTTTTCCCATTTTTTTCATCAGATTTTATACTGGCTTTTTATCTGTTTTTTGCCCTGGTTGTAATAAGCTGCCTCTATGATGGTGCCCAGTGGTCCTCATCTCCTTGTGTTTGTGTCCTCCTCACCTCTTGTTGTCTCCCTTGCAGTGAGCAGAGCACACTAGAGCGATGGGTGTCTCTCCCCATATTAGGTTCTAAAAGGATGGGATTCCATCCTGGGCACTTTCCTCTCTTGTCAGTGCTGTCTTCTGTTGGAGCAGTCACCATGCACGGGAGCCCAGACTATGCTGCAGGAGAGGTCCTGTGCAGAAGGAGGCCCCGGTGGGCAAGGGATGGGACACCCAGCCCACAGCCAGCACCAGCTGCTTCCATGTGCCTGAGCCTCTGGGACGAGGCCCCTCCACCCTGGTCAGGCCTTCAGATGGTTGCAGCCCCAGCAGGCCGAGAGCAACCTCCTGACGCCCCTGAGCCAGGCCCATCCAGCTCTGCTGCTCCCACATCCCCGGTCTGCAGGAACCAAGATAATATGTACTCATTGTCTTAGTCTGCTCAGTTTTGGGGTAATTTATTATGTGGCATTAGATAACTTGTACACAGGTGCTGCAGATATTTCCCCAGGAATCCACAGGTTTTTTTTATTTGCTTGTTTTTATTCATGATGACTTTTGTGGTGGAGAAATTGAACATTTTTACGAGGTTGAATTTATGAACCTATTCTCTCAATAAATCCCATGAAATTAAGTTGCTAACAAATTTCTTGATTAATTTTTTTAACTAGAAAACTTATTTTTGAAAATCGTTGTGGAAAAAAACTGCTTGTGATTGAATATCAAAAGATAACTATAAAAATTTTGATGTGGTTTGTTTAGATTGATTTTCCCATAGATGAGATCAACTTGTATATAGTTTTATATCTTCCTTTACTCCAGTCATTCCAATAATTTTGCTTGCTACTGCTTATTTTGTGCTGACACCATGTTAATAGTTTAAAAAGCACAGCTCTTTTAGTCATTTCAAAAACTCTTGAGAAAGGCTACTATTATCCTTATTTTAGAGATTAGGAAACTCATACTCAGGACAGCTAAGCTGAGGTCTGGCAGTGGACAGCTGAGTTAGAATTTAAATGCAGGTCTGTTTTTCTAAAGTGCTGAACTCTTAGGATATATTGATTCTTAATATTAACATTAATTCATGGGTATTGTTTTTGTGTGTCATTGAACGTTCTTTGAAATCATTATTTTAAGAGCTAGTAATATTACTTCAAAAGGCATGTCACAATTAATTTAACCTTTCTCCTCTCTTTGGAAATTTTGGGTGGTTTCAATTTCTGTAAATTTTTAATAGCAGTGTAATGAATGTCTGTACTATTTAAACCCCCCTTTCTTTTCTTGGTTCTTAGAAGGAGAATTACTGGATCAAAGGGTATAAATATTTTCAGGACTCTCTAAACACATGCAGTAATGTTTCCTGACAAACAATATCAAAGAGACCTAATTCAAATCACAACCTAGCACAGCCAATGCAAGTATGACTGCTTATCAGGAAAAAGAAAGATGAGGTTCTTTCCTTCATCTTTGCGATTACAATCTCTTTGATGGGGAATCCAGAAAAGTAGGGGGAAGTTGAGCTGACCTGCTCTCAATCTCTGGCTTTGCCTTTCATTGATGGCCTGGCTTTAGGCAGGTCAATTAACCTCGTTAGACTTCAGGTTCCTCATTTATTGCTGTGAAGATTAAATATGCTAATGAATGGAAAATGCCCAGCACAGTACATATGGACACATTTTAGAAAATGAACTGAATACATCTTGCAAGGTCAAAGACCTGCATACCCAAAGTTATCACCAGTAATCCCAGGATATGGGTGATGAGGTTTCAGATTGAGGCTGAAATAAAACCCCTGCTTTAAATGAAGAAATAAGGACTCCCCAAGAAACAGTTCATTTGTTGAGTATCTTTTTGAGACTGACCCTGTACTGGTACTTTTATATTCAATAATTTACATAATACTTGTTGTGACCTTTCCAAGTAGATATTGTTATATTCCATTCAACAGATGAAGAAACTATGTCTCAATGAGGTTAAATAACCTGCCCAGGATCACAGGAGCACTCTGGGGCAGCCAGGATATATTTTTCTTTTGGAATGGTCAGGCCCCGGGAATCAAATCTGGGTCTCCAGCACAGAAGGTGAGAATTCTGCCACTGAGTCACTGTTGCTCACCTAGTAGGCCAGATTTGAACCCAGTTCTGTTCAATTCCAAACACCACATTCTCTCCTCTTGCTCACTTTGCTTCATCTGATGAAGAGAAAAATCCATCAACAAATTTACATATTACTTATAAAGCTATATTGTAAATTCATTATTTATACTTCAGCTCTTTTATTTTCAAGTCTGCACAGATTTCCTGTTCAACAGAATCTGGCTTTGTTCATCAGGCTGAGGTTGAGTAAACCAAACAGAAGTTGGCATGATTTAACTTTTATGCTTACAAGACTCTGGAATAACTAGTTATAAATTTCTTCTTATCCCTCCCCTCTAACAGTCTTTGGAAAATAAAGGATTGCAAACTGATCTGCTGGTTGTTCTTTGATTTTCATTGTATTCTTTTTGGATTAATGGTTTCCAATTTCCTTGGGAGGAATAAAATATGACCATCTAAGTTAGGAGAGTGCAAGCCCCTTCAGTAAATTTCTTAATGGGAGTTTTTATGGGATGTGTTTTCACCCATCGAGCTTTTTATTTCACTAAAGTTCTTTCATCTACTCAAGCAGGTGAAGAGAATGGGAAAATGATGGTAGAGAAGAGAAGAGAGTTTTGGGAACTTGAAAAGAAAGAGAAAACCAGAAGAAGTTGTCCCCACAAATGTTTACTTAAAAGGTCTACCAAGCCATCAGACCAGTAACAAAAGAATAAAATGTTTTACCCTTGATTAGCACTGTGGCCCTTGGGATGTAAAATAGGCCATTTATTAACAGAACCAAACTGGCCCATTTATTTAACTATTCATTTCATCCTTCACCCATTACCTCATTTACTGCTTTGAGCATCTGTATTAGAAGTCCTGCTTTTAACATGATTCTTAAAGAAAGGAATCATTAACAATGAAAAAAGGATACATCCAAGGGTTATTTCTTTGTGTATTGGCTTGCATCCTTCTTCAGAAAGATATACTTATACTGTATCATCCTGTTTCCAGTTTTAGTTTCTTTTAAGTGGATCAGAGGTTTAAAGATACTTTTGAAACAATTTGATTTCAGACTTTTAACATTTTGTAATTATTCCCTCCAATGTTTGTTTTTCCCACAGCTGACTTAATAACAAAATTTTAAAATGAACTTGACTTTGTTAAAATGTTCCAAACAATTCAACTTTACTTCCATAGAAACAATGCTTTTCTTTTCATATCCAGATTCCACAGGTTCTAGACCATTACATTAAATTTGTAGACATATAAACTTAGCTAACTTTGAGAGCTGATGTTGGGCCAGGTACTGTTTTCAATGCTTGACCTGAATTCACATATTAATCATTACTGTAAAGCCTGTAAGGTCTGGAATATTGTCATTCTCATTTTGGAAGGGCGGGAATGATGTGAACTGGTTTGAGAAAAATATACTGATAATTCCTGATGAGAATATGGCTCAATGGATGGGTCCAAAAGCATGTGGGTGCAACTCATCTCACCTGCTAGCTGGAACCTTCAGGTTCTGTGGCCTTCAGCCAGTGTTTTATATAGATTACAAGAGAGCCAGTTGATCTGAAGAGTCGGTTAGCAGAACTTTTACTAGACTAGGGAGGGAAGTTGAAGGGATGGGAAGAGGATACATTTTGAAATCAAACGACTTGAGTTTAAATAAAGGTGCTGATGATTGCTAGCTACTTAACTCTCAGAATCTCCTTTCTCACCCATAAAATGGGAAGCATTTTACTTAATTGGTTTATTTTCTCATTATTGATTTAGCCAAAAAACTTTGCTCGAGCACCTTCTGACACACAAGTCACTGATCAGTTTCTATGATATTTAAATGAAGTTTCCCTATCCTAAAGAAACATATATTATCACGACAGAGAGGAAACAAATAAGAAGCTACACTCCATCAGAAGTGCTAGGAAGGAGAACAGGATAGAACAATAGAGATAATGTGGCAGGTGTGGATTCAGTGGTTCTGTTACTCATTCACTCACTCACATGTGTTGACTGCCTGTTTGTGGGGTGCTTCCTATGACCCGGGCACAATACCTGAGTAAGATAACACAGGCAATTAAATAAGACACCATGGCACCAGACATTCCAGGATGAATAGTTGATACTCCCATCCCTTCCAGAAGCTCAGTCCAGCCTGGAAAACCACTGATGAAGTTGTAACAATGCAGTAAACTCTCTAGCAAAGGAAGTGCAAAAACTCCAGAAGCTCAGTGCCTGAGGGGTGTGTATATCTGGAACGGGGAAGGCATGGGTGTGAGCACTTGTGTCAGGCACTAAGACCAATGTTATTGGCCATGTCGGGTGTGAGTGGTCCACACAGATGATGCGCAGACCGTACACTGCATGCATCAAGGAGGCGCTCTTCAAAGAGATCATGAGATGAACTGCAAGCCTTAGAACTGCACAGCACCACCTCCACAGCCACACTTTGAAGCCCTGTTGGAGTTTTGGAGCTACTGATTCTGATTAATATTATCTTGAGTTGAATTATTGATGGGGCAGGGAATGGCTGTCAATGCAATCCCTTCAAAGGTAAGGACCCGTAGAGGAATAGTTCTGGCCCATTGCAGTAGCTGGCAAAGGCAGTAATTGTAACTGGACTGAGATTTGCAATGGCAGAGGTAAGTGTAGGGTGCGAGGTAGGGGAGTGGCTTCAGTTCTGTGGGGCTTGAAACTTTCCACATTTGGGGAAGGAAATAGTTCAGATAGAGTAATGAATATGTACTCAGCTAGTTTGAAAATTTAATTAATATACAATAGTTAAGGGAAGTTTTATGAAAATAGGCTTAGAGAAAGATCTGAAAAAAATATACACTCAGAGTGGTTATCTCCAAGTCAAAGTCAATTGCTCAATTTTTCTGTCTTTTTTTTGCTCTATCTATATTATAATATTTTTCTATGCAAAGTGTGTGAATTACCTTTATTATTATTATTATTATTTTTTAACATGGGCAGGCACTGGCAATCGAACCCAGGTCTCCGGCATGGCAGGTGGGGAAACTCTGCCACTGAGCCACCATTTCCCACCCAGAATTACCTTTATAATAGGAAAAATAAACAATGAAAGTGACAATTAAAGATATTTAAAGAAGTGCAATAGACAGTAAGACCTAGAGGTGAAGATTAAGATGTGGGAAGAGGTCACAGGAGGTGAGGCTCCAGAAGGCTGAGGATTTGAGCTTCGGCATCAGTGTTTGCTAAGTGGTTGCAAGCTTTTGCTTCTGGGTAAATTTCATAAATGTCCTGGCTCTGATCCATGTATTTATCTGTGTAATGTCTGTATTTGTGTAATGTCTGTGCACAGACTAGATTAGGAGCTCTTTGGGGGCAGGCCTGTGTGTATTCTTTGCTGTGTCTACAACCCCTAGCAGGGAACTGGGCTCAATTAACTGACCAAGGGAATGAAGATATATGTGGGATCATTCATTGTTGTACTTTTTACCTCATGGAGTGTTGGAAGAGATTCAGATGAGATAAGAGACTTGACAGGAGTTTGTAATCTGTAGGCTTATGCATCTGTGCAAAGTGTTTTGTTGTTGTTGTTTTTAATTTTCTTTTCTGAAGATTTTCCTTTACCAGCTTTTATAAGCCAAATGAAATGTTTTGGAACTGGCATCATGCTTGTTGCAGGAAGATATAATCTAGAAACTCTTGGAATGTAGTAGGAAAACAAAGCATTTGTTTGTTCCTAAACTGATTTCTTAAGAGACCTTTTTATCCTTAATGGGAGCATCAGGGTTTTCTCATCTATATTTGTTTTTCAAAATGATTCTGAACCATCTTTTATTTCAAACAATGTATGAGATCAGATGGGGGCTGTGTGAGCTAAGATCTGTGAGGCACCTACCATTAGTCCCTAATGTATATATATTAGAAAATGTCCATTTTTCTATTTCTATGTCAAATTCAAGGAGCTGAGTGTCCTTTTTCAGAATTATGTGAGGGTAGGAGAACCACAGTTGGATATATCCATGGGTTACCACAGGATGATGTTATTCAAACTGCAATCACACTCTAAAAAACCTCTATTTTTATTTATTTTCCTGACTGTGATGGCAAGAACATCAATTTTGTAGTCAGGTGGACTTGGTTTGAATCTGACTTTGTCACTTTTTACCTGTGTGACTTTGGACAATTTTCTTGCCTGTCTTTAGCCTCAGGTTCCCTGACTTGTGACCTAGGAGCAATCCTGCCCTCCTGGTAGGACTGTTGCAATGGAGGAACTGAAATTATGTACACAGCCTGACTGACAGTGTTCTTGCACCAAGATAACCCTTAATAAATGGAAATTATCTTCTTTGTCTATTTTCCAAAATTATGACTGGCAACTGATAGACAGAGATCCACCTAGGGTGGTGTCATGGTCAGGTTCATGTGTCAACTTGGCCAAGTGGTGGTACCTGTTTGCCTGGTTGGGCAAGTGCTGGCCTGTCTGTTGCAATGAGGGCATTTCATAGAATTAAATCATGATCATGTCAGTTGCATCCACAGCTGATTCCATTTGTAATCAGCCAAGGGGAGTATCTTCTGCAATGAGTGATGCTTAATCTACACATTGGAAACCTTTTAAGGAGGATTCAGTTGAGACAGGCTTTCTTCCTGCTTTGGCCAGTGACCCTGTCCTGTGGAGTTCATCCAGACCCTCCATCGGAACTGTCAGCTTCACAGCCTGCCCTGTGGATTTGGACTCTGCATTCCCACAGTCACATGAGACACTTTAATAAATTTTATATTTGTGAGTGTTCCCTGTTGATTCTGTTTCTCTAGAGAACCCTAACTAATACCAGTGGAATACATATTCTTAATCATCTGCCTTGGGCTTGGGGACAATCAAGCTGTTTTGAAATCTCACGTGAAAGATAAGCTTATATCTTATTTCCCCCCAGGTGTATAGGGAAAGCAAAATCAAATTATTGAGAGTTAGGAAGGCAAGCTCTCCAAAGCCTAAAAAATGAGACAGAAACATCTCTGCTATTTGGGATCTGGGTTGCTATCCAGCTCCAAGAAATAATCCTAGGAAAAAAATGGACAGGACAGGTAGGCCACTTTTGTTTGAACTATTCCATTCATTCATTCATCCATTCATTCATTCACCAAAAACTTACTGAGCCTAGGCAATGAGTCAGACACTTAGTTAAGTGTGGAATTTATGGTGATGAACCACAGTCATCCTTTCCCTAGGGAGATCACAGGCTGTGCTTGTCTACATCCTCCCCCTCTCTTGGAGCCATAACTGGGTCGCTGAAATCTAGGAGGAACCCTGGGTGTGAGATTGTGCTCCAAACCTCCTAGTGAGGATTGATCTAACCACAGTCTGGAAGCATTGTGGCAGGACTCTAAGCCCCTGCTGCACCCCCCAAGTTCCCTGGATATGGTTCTATTCCTACAGGTGCTGCTTCTATTCTCATCCCTGCTGTTATTCTTCTCTCTGCATTACCCAAGAGGGATCAGCATTTCTCCTTAACCCCCCCAAAAATAAACTCCATCTGAAGCCTTAGTAATTTTCTAATTTTTAGCTAAGTATCTCACAGTGGAGATGGAGGGGCATGTTAGGTGAGGTCACCCAGTGGCCAAAACACTTGTTAAATTTTTTCATAGGATGTCTTCTCCAAAAAATTCTCACTTGGCTACAACCACCCTGAATCTCTCTTTTCCCTTCTGTTGCAATCATCATACCCATAAACCATGACCCAGGTTTACTGTTTCCAAGCCCTTTTCCTGTCATCTCATCTGCAATTTGCATCCTCACCACCTTTTTACCATGTAACACCTTCTTAGAAGGTAGTGGGGAATTGGGAATGACAAAATTTTTTTTTCCTGGTCAAAAATAAGTGAACTGGGCAGCTGCCATGGCTCAGCAGGCAGAGCTCCGACCTGCCATGCTGGAGGTCTGGAGTTCGATCCCTGGTGCCTCCTGCCCATATGCAAATTAAAAAAAAAATAAATAAGTGAACTTTCCTTTTATATAGATGGGCTAGCTCAGGCAGGAGGGACAAACCACTTACAAAGGTTGGGAACCAATTTCCTGGCCAGTGGCCTTGCCCCCGCCCCCAGAGTGTCCTGTGTTAGCTACTGTGACATTCCTTGCACCATTCTGTAATTATCCTGTGGTTTGTGGATCTGTAACTGAGTCCTAGTGGTTGCAGCCTAGGGGACAGGAGGATGGGTGCTTTTAGGAGATGTGCCAGAGGGCTACAGAGCCCCATGGAAAAGGACCAAAGCTGTCTGGGTCAACAATGAAGAGCCCCAACATTTGGGGCCTCCATGTGCCCAAGGACAATTCTTCTGAGGGGCAGCGCCAGTGGCTATACCCCTTGGAGGATGATGGGGATGGGAAACATTAAGAAAGATGGGCTGTTAGAAGTTAGAAGGAACCTTTAAGCTCTTTTGAAATCATTCACTCATTTATTCATTTTACAGATGCCTACTCTAAGACAGGCACTGTTCTGAGCACTTGGGATATGCCAGTGAACAAAACAGATGAAAAGTGCTGCCCTCTTGGAGCATATAGACCAGCAGGGTGGAATGTGGGGAGAGAATAAATACATGGATTATGTAGAATTACAAGCTGAAAAAGTACATGGAACATGTTAGAGGGGTTCAGGAACACTGGTGTGGGGGGATAACTTGCAGTATTGGTTCGAGCCCAGAATTTCTGAAGTTTTACAAATGAACAGAACACCCATGTAACTTCATGAGATATGGTGTCCCTAAGGCTGCACCCATGGCCTCCATGAGATATGGTGTTCCTAAGGCTGTACCCATGGGCCTCTGTGAGATATGGTGGCCTTAGGGCTGCACCTACAGATTCTGTATTGCCATCTTCCAGGTTCAAGGTACAGTCCCATGTCCCAGTCTACCTCTGAGGCTTATTTTTGGCCAATGAAATCTGAGTAGAGGCTAGGCCTGTACAGTCTGGAGGAAGCTCTAGGAGCCACCCCATTCCCTTCCCACTTTCTTGGTCACCCTGCTGCTCAGGGCTTGGCCAGTCAGGCTCCTGGGTGGCTGTGATTGAACAGAGTTTCCTAGCTGACTCACATTGGATGTGCATCATGAGTCAGAAACCAACTTCAGTGGTGTTAAGCCTTCTAGCCCAACCCAACTAAGACATGGATTATAATTCTCACTTGAATTCAAATGGTCTGAAAAAAAATGGTCTCAGAAATGAATTGCAACCCCATCAATTAAATAATCAGTCACATTTCTAAACTCAATGGCAGACAAAATAGCAAATTAGAGAAATTAAATCTATTATTTTATCAATTTATTTATCAAGATAAACAAAGATAAGTTGAAGCAAATATACTTCATCTTATGGTTTTAGTTACAAATGCATACCTAGTAAAATCCTAATGTAGTACAAACTGAAAGTATTGCCATGAGTGCCTATTTAGAATTAAGACTTTGGAGTCAGAAATACCTGGATTAAGTTCTTGGACCTGCCACCTGCCATGGGGAAATCTTGGGCAAATGACATCACTTTGCTGAACTTTAGCTTGCTCATCTGTAAAATGGAAATATTCTACCTTTGACATGGGGGTGGTTATGAGGATCAAGTGAGATAATATGAAAGGTCCATATCCAAGTACAAACTGAGGATCCAGGTGAACAGTCATAATGATTAGGAATTCTGTTGCCAAATGGATTGTAATATCAGCAATACTATTAAGAATATTGTATCTTTTTGTTGCTGCAAAGTTTTACAAGTGCAAGCATACAATGTTTTATAAATCTTTGGTACTCTCAAATGAGGCTACTTTATAAGATATTGTTGAAGAGTTTTTTTAAGGTTTATTATAACAGACAGACCAGCAATCACAGATGAATGACTCACATGAATGCAATGATTTTGGTTGAATATCCCTCAGGTGCACACACACACACACAAAATCGGATTGCATGTCAAGCACCTGTGCCTCAGTTGATCATATATAGTTTCCTGGCACTAATGGGTATATTACACCGTTCCTTACAGCCCCATTATGGCAAAAGAATACAAGAACTTACAAGAAAAATATCACAAAGAGGAACTTCATTTGGAATGTGCTGATCTGGTCTAATCACCCTATTTTTCAGGTAAGAAAACTGAGCCTTATCTGCAAACACACTTTCTCAGGATTACATAGGCCCTGTCACACAAGGAAAGGCTCAGCTACCTTTTTCTCCTTTACTTTCCCAATATGCTATGAACTCTGGTGGGATTTGTGGTCTTAGATCTGTACTGTTAGGATGAAAAATCCACAGTCTGCCTTTTCCTCACCTTTTGTCAGCCATGGGAATGAGGTGTTGTTGGTGTGATGGGATAGAAGAAATGTTGCATTCTAGTAATCCAGGAGGGAAGCAGTGGACTGGGGGGACTGGATATACTTTCCCGGGGGCTGAGCTTGCCAGAGGGTCAAGTACTGGGAACACAGGCTTTGACACAGTAAAGAATAAGGTTTAGACAAGACAAGGTTCTTCTAGTATTGTGAAGTGGGAAATGACATTTCTCTGCTCTGACATCCCTGAATCTACAATAAAGTTTTGACATCACCAGATGTGTAGTTCCAGTGGATTATTTTTTCTTGGAAATTGGCAGAAAGCATAGTTGATATGGCAGGTATGTAAGCAGGAGAGGAGATTGATGGGATTAAGAGGAAGAGAATTTGGGAAAATCATAAGGAAGTCTGGACTTAGGTATGTTTATAGATTGGAGTAGGGGAGTTGTGTTACATATACTTAAGTCTCTGAGTTCCTAAGGGTACACTTTTTATAATACTTTTACTTTGCATAATGATTTCACATTCTTTCACAAGTGAACAAAGTGTGAGATCCATATGGCAGGAATTTATTTCCTCATATTCCTTGGAGGTTCAGGAAGAGTAATTGATATGCACAAGAATACATAAGTGATAAGTGGTAGAGCTAGGACTAAAAGTAAATCAACAATGATATTTTATGGGTGTGATGTCCTCTACTCATCTTGGATGCTTGAATTCTCTCACTAATTGTGATGGCTAATTTGGTATGTCAATTTGGCTAGGTTATGGTGTCCAGTTGTTTGGTCTAGTAAACCCTGGCCTGATTGTTACTGTAAAGGTATTTAGTGCAGAGATTTTCATTTAAAATCAGTTGATTGCATCTATGGCTGATTGTATCTACAATCAACAAAGGAGCTTGCTTTTAGTCTTGACAGAAGTCTCTCATCCAAAGAGTTGGAGGTCTTAAAAGCTAGAACTGAGGATTTCAGAAGTCAGGAAGAAAATTTCTGCCCCTTCTTCTGCAAGCCTGGGGACTTCAACTGTACATTCATCAGAGTTTCAAACTTGTGGCCTTTCCTGTGAATATATATATCTTTATACACACACACACACACACACACACACACACATACACACACACCTATATTTCCTCTCAATTCTCTATCTCTGGAGAATCCTAACACATTAATAATATCAACTTTATGCCTCCATTGGAACACAGACACACTGCATGTCCAATAGCATCTGGCCCTGCATGCCTCTTTGTAGGATGATAAGAAGTTCCTGGGATTCTCTTACTGATTGTGTTTTGTAAGTTTTACCAATAGAGCTTTATTTTTTAATCCATGCCATAAGACCTTATGGAATTTGACCTGAGCAATGTTTTATGACAACATGTGAGGGGTAAACTCTTTCAGTCCTTTTCTGAAAATATCTTAATTTCACCCCAGATCTTCAATGATAGTTGAGCTGGGTATAGCATTCTAGTTTGAAAAGTCTTTTCTCTCAGTACTTAGAAGATACTACTCCTTTTCTTTCTGCTTTCTCCTTAGTGAGTTTTTTTTTCCTTGTGTGATTTATTTTGTTCTAAGCTGATCCTTCAGGAATTTTTGAGTCTACGAGTAATTTTAAGTTAAATTCTAGTTTGAGATTCCCACATTATATAGGACAGGTAATCTGAGCTCCACATTACTTTGTAGAAACTTACAGATCTGAGGTTCAAAAAATTTTATAGGAAGTATTTTTTTCTCCCTGTGCATTGTCTTACTTAAAGAGAAGCTTTCTGTTTGTTTTTATGGACTAGTGTTTTACCAGTCCTCCTTTCAAGGTATGACTTTAAACATAGGTCTCACTTTCAGGTCCCTGCATCATGTGGATCCAGGGCCACATCTTCTGTCCTTACATGTGCATTGGAAGCCAAATACCTGCCCATACCTGGTAAAGATGAAGTTCTGAAACTATTACATGCTACCAGGACTCACAATGCATAAAACTCAGGCATAGAGTTTCTTCTCCATTATTAACACCTCAAGATTTCCTTTAGGTGCTGCAATTTTGGGTAAGGTGTCCAGGGAAGGAATTATGGAGAAGCAATATTTGTGTAAGGATGGGTAGAAGATGAGGAAAAAGAGTTGGGGAGCATTTTAGGGAAGGGCAAATCCTTGCTAGTGGCAAGTATGGATACTGTATTCCAGGAATATTAAGGAGGTGAGCAGTGCTGCAGAAAGCGGGTGTCAAGGTAGGTAAAATCAGAATGTTATAGGAGATGGAAAGAAGACTGTGTAGAGCCTTGAAAGCCATCATAAGGACTTGCTTTTACCTCAAAGGTAATGGAAGTGAAATGAACAGATGTATTTTGTAATAGAAGCCTTTAGCTGCTTTGTAGGGAATCAATTAGAGGAAGACAAAGGTATAACTGAGAGAGTAGTTTTAATTTTAATACATAATGAAATAATCCATTTGAGAGGACATGATGGGTTCAACTAGAGGGATAATAATGCAGCTGGCCGAAAGTGGTCTAATTTTAGATTTATTTAGAAGATTGAGCTGTACAACTTAGAATAGAATAAGCATGGCATATGAGACAAAAAGAAGAGTCAGAGTTTATTTCAGGGATTTTTGTTCTGATCAACTGAAAGAATTTAATGAGATGAGGAAGACTTTGGGAGCAGCATATTTAGGGGAGATGTGCTAGGAGTTTGAATTTGGACCAGTTAAGTTTGAAATGCATGTTTACATCCAAATGAGGTGGTAATTGGATATAAGCATGTAGGGTTTAAGAGAGATAGTCAGGTTTAAGATTTAAGCCTATTTACAGATCAAGTGTAAATTCACATGACTGGATAAATTATCAAGGGAGTGAGTCTAGATAGGAAAGAGATGTAGAGCATGAGCCCTGGGGCATGTCATCATTTACAGTTTGTGGTGATGAGTAAGATCCAGCAAAGGGGCTGAATAGTAGTGACCAGTGAGGCTGGAGGAAATCCAGGTGTTTTGTTTTGCTACACCTGCTGGAATGCAGATACCAGAAATGTGTTAGCTTTTATAAAGGGAATTTATTAAGTTACAAGTTTACAGTTCTAAGGCCATAAAAATGTCCAAATTAAGGTATCTAGAGAAAGATACCTTGACTCAAGAAAGGGCTGATGACATTTGGGGCTTCTCTATCAACTGGAAAGTACATGGTAATATCTGCTAACTTACTCTTCCAGCTTCCCTTTTCTAGCCTTCCCGGGGGGGGGGAGGCATTTTCTTTCTACATCTCCAAAGTCTCTCTCTGTCTTGGCTCTGAAGCTTTTTCCAGAATAGTTCCCTATTAAAGGACCCCAGTAAGCAACCCCACTTTGAATGGGTGGCGATACATCTCCATGGAAACCAACTAATCAAAAGGTCCTATCCAATGATATTGAATGATGATTAAAGAACATGGCTTTTCTGGGGTACACAACAGTTTCAAATGTGCACACCAGGAGACTGATTTAACCTAAAAGTCTACTCCAGTGGGAAAAGCCTTTTCCTGGCTTTATTCTGAAAGTGATGGAAAGCAACTGAAGTGTTTTAACAATGAGGTCAAATAGATTCTTCCTTTTAGGAGTCTTTCTGAAAGGAAAAAAGAAAAAAATACAGTCATTGAAAGGAGAAGTGGAATGAATAGAGATGTATTTTTCCCCTTTGTTCTTTTTTCCTGTTGTTTTTTTCTTTTTAATTTATTTTGTCTTATTTATTTTTCTTTTCTCTTTTTTATGAGATTTCTTTTTGTTCTAGAGGGGCTGATAAATAACATTATATTTGATGCTGATGGGATTTGCTCTAAGACAGAGGGAAAATTGATGACATGGGAAAGAAAGGGGATAATTGCTGGAGTAAAGTCCTTCAATAGATGGAGGGGGGAAGGATCAAGTAAACAAGTGGAGAGTTTGGCCTTAAAAAGATGGAATCCAGTGCTCATAGACACATATACAGGGAGATGGATTGAAATGATGGTGGAAGCATGTAAGTATTGTGTGCTGATTTTTATAGAGGAGTGCATAGGGTACCACAGGAGCTCAGAGGAAGACATGGGGATTTATAGATGATTTAAAGGAAGAGATGACATCAGAATCCAGTCTTAAAGGCTGTGTGGTAGTTTGCCATCAAAGAAGGGGAGGGACCTGACTGAGCAGTGGTGAAAGGTGAGAAACATCATGGCACATGTGGAAATTAAGAGAAACTTGGTGTTCACAATTAATACAAAGCAAGTATGAGAGGTAGAGATAGATGGGGGAAGAGAGATAGGGACAAGGTCAGAGAGGGCTTGTATTCCAGTATAGAGAACAATTATTCAGACTTCATTCTGAAAGTGATGTAAATGTAGAGATCAAAAAGGCAAACACCTCTGAAGATTGCATAGAGGATGGCCCCAAGTTAGTCAGGAGTGAGTGAGATGGTGTAGGAGCAGTCATGAGGCTTTTGTAGGAAACCCTAAAATGGATCTAGGTTAGTAGGTAAAGGAAAACAAACATGTAAGGAGGAGAAATCATTAGGATTTGGTGATTGAAAGAAAGTAGGTGATGAATGAGTAGGTAACGATGACTTTAAGATTTGAAACACAAGAGGATAGGGAAATGTTATGATCTTAAGGAGGCTGTGGTTACACCTTGGTGAAGGTAGCCCATGGGTAATTGAATATAGGCTTGGATGAGATGTTGGAGCTAGAAATGTAGATTTAGGAGACATTGGCATGTGGATGTTTGTTCAACTAATGAGAGTAGATTATATTACTCAAGCAGAGTGGAGAGAGGTACATCAAGGAACTAACTAATGTATTCAAAAAGTAGAAAGAGGAAGAGGAGACCATGAATGATAAAGGAATAATAATAATTAGCAAGATACTAGGAGCATGAAGTATGAGCAAGTTTCAAAACAGCAGCCCAATGCAGCAGAAAGTCCAGTTAGAATTGGCCTATTCACTGTGTGGCAATGTTGTCACTGGTGGCCTTGGTAAGAGCCGTTCCAGTGGAGTGGTGGGAATGAAAGGGGAGATTGTAGTAGTCTGGTTAATTCATGGGAGGTGAGAAAGTGGAGACCACAGGTGAAGAGCACTGTTTTCAGAAGCTTTCTAGAAGAGCAGTAGAGTGGAAGTAGAGGAGAGGTTAGGAAGGAAATGTTAGACAGAGAGTGTTTATACTTTAAAGTGGAAGCTGCCTGATTCTGTTTCTAGGTTCCTGGAAGAGAGCCCACAGGAAATGAGGGGGTGGGAAGTAGCAGAGACCCCAAGGGGTGCAGGTGGAGGGGCTGGCTGTGAAGAGAAGAGACCACACCTCATCTTCTGCAGTAGGATGAATAAGGGACCCCAAAGTTGTCCATGTCCTAAACTCCGGAACCTGTGACATGTACCTTACATGGCAGAAGGGACTTTGCAGATGTGATTAAGTTAAAGGTCTTAAAATAAGGAGATTGCTCTGGATTCTTCAAGTGGGCCTTTAAGTGCAATCACAAGTATTCGTCTAAGAGGGAGGCAGAGAGAGATTTCATGACACCAGAGGAGAAGGAACTGTGATGACAAAGGCAGATGTTGGAGTGATTTACCTATAAGCCAAAGACTGCTGGTTGCCTCTTGGAGCTTGAAGAAGAAAGGGACATAGTCTCCAGAAACTCCAAAAAGAACTAGCCCTGCTCATATCTTGCTTTTAGCCCTGCAAGACTCATTCTGGACTTGGGGGACCCAGAACTGTAAGAAAATAAATCTGTGTTTTTAAGCACTTTTAAGTTTATGATAATTTGTTAGAGTGGCCATAGTAAAGAAATGGATCTTCTGACCCGGGATGGGGGTGGGTGGGTAGATACAGGACTAGTTAATTTAGGGAGTGGGTGGGTACTTTATTTAAGTAGTATATACATAATGGTTTCATCTGCCTAGCTGGAGTAGGAAGCCAGGTTTGGTTTTAGGGAGGATTAGTCAGGCAAGGTGAAAAGAAAGGTATAGAAAGGGAACAGGAGATGCTGCTGAACCAGCAGAAGAAACAAAATTGACCAGTGACCTTGATTCCCGGATGATGAGGCTCATGACTGCACCTGTGAGGAAGGTGTTGGGGTACGTCATTCTGCCACAGTTCTGTGATTTCCTCCAACTCTGCTCAGCTGCCTAGTGGAGGAGCAGAGAGGGTGACTGTGAGTTTCATTAGAACTGGGATTTTGCCAGGTTGTGGGAATGGGCTGGTGGAAATGGACTGAGGTCTGGTGACTATCCTGATTCCACTTCCTGCCTTGAGGCATGTGGGGCCTGGAGAAAGGGCAGCTTCCACCTGAGAGGGCTGTGGGGACGGGATGGGTGGGCTCCCTACCAAGCAGGTTCAGTGGAAATGTGGAGGTCGAAGGTTCTGGGGAAACAGTGGAAATGTGTGAGAGGGAGAAGAGGGTGCTCAGGGCAGTGGGGGTGGGGCTCTTGGCAGTACCAACTGTTAGTGGATGAATAAGAGAAGAAGCAGGTAAAGACCGAAGAGCTTGTACCTTGGCAGGTAAACAAACATGAGGGTGAGTCACAGCTTACCCTAAGGCTCTGAATGGTAAACTGGAGTCAGACTTCGGGATAATTCTGGGAGAGATCTCTAATGGATAAGTTTATGATGGTGAACAGCACCCAAGGTGGGGAGAGGGAGGACCAATGATGATTTTTAAAGTCCTGTCCAGTTGGAAGATTTTGACTGTGGTATTCCATGCCCCACTAAGGCTGCTTTCTGAGGGGCCCCACATTGACTGGAGGCCCACACTGGGCTGCAAAGAGCTTAGGGTCGAGTCTCTTCCTCTGGGATTCCATGGCCAAATAGTTTCACCCTGAACAATTACAAGCCCACATGGTTCCAGCCTGTTCTATAGCTCCACACTTTTGCATGTTCCATGTGCTCAGGCTGGAGTCAACCTTCTCTATATTGTCTCCTGGTGAACTCATCCTTCAAAACCCAGCTTCACTGCTACCTCCTCCAGGAGGGCTTCCATGCTGTTCACCCCCAGCTTCCCTGAACCTTCAAAGAGGTGCTCACCCTCTCCCTTGCTAAACTTTTTCTTCTCAATACTCGTACTATTATACATAATTGCAGTGCAGTCTCATGTACATTTTTGTTCTATCACACTAGACCCTAAGCTCTTCTTGTCTTAGTTCTCTCTGTACTCTCAGTAACCAGGAGAGAAGACCCACAAACAAATCAAAATTGACACTGAGGGGTGCATGAATGCAGGAGTTGCTCCCATCAGAGTGGTTGTGGGGAGAGGGGCCAATGGCATAGAGAACCCCAAGGCCATTTGCCCCCTTCTTGTTGCAGCTACTGCCCTTCTCCAAAAGAAATTATCTAAGAACTCAGTGTCCAGAGCAAAAAACACAACAAACAAAAACACGGTGTGGTGCAGTCTTGTTCTACCAAAAGCCACCCTGTCTGAAGACTAGGAAATACCAATTTTTTATTAGAATCACCTCAGTGCCCATCCCCCCCAGGCCAATCCCTGTTGACTGGCACCCCCAGTAGAGGATTATGTACCCCCCTCCCACACATCACTTTACCTTCCTAGATCCTGCCACCTATTTTTTCAAAGC
>PVIY010035928.1:0-25868 GCA_004026745.1 Myrmecophaga tridactyla
CTATATGGTGGGGGTCACATTTCCTTCATTTCCCTGTGAGTATCCTGTTGTTGCAGCACCATTTATTGAATTTTTGTTGTTTGTTTGTTTTTTCCTTTGTTTTCCTAGTTTGTTTTCTTGGGAAATGCATGGGCCAGGAATTGAACCCAGGCCTCCTGCACGGCAGGCGCGAATTCCACCATTGAACAGCACCTGCATCTTCCACATTTTTCATTACTGTAGCCTTGTACTAAGATTTGAAGTTGGGAAGGTTGAGTCTTCCAACTTTATTATTTTATTTCAATATTGTTTTGATTATTAGGGACTTCTTGCAGTTCCATATGAATTTGAGGATTTACTTTTTCATTTCTGCAAACAAGGTCACTGGAATTTTTATAAGGATTGCTGTGCATTTAGTCTGTAGAGCATTTGTATTAAAGTATTGCTGTCCTAACAGTATGAAATCTTCCAACCCGTGACATGGAGTATATTTCCATTATTTAGACTTCTTTAGTTTCTTTCAGCAATGTTTCCTAATTTTCAGGGTGCAATTCTTTCTTCTCCTTGGTTAAATTTAGTTCTAGGCATTTCATTCTTTTAGATGTTATTGTACATGGAATTGTTGTCTTAATTTTCTCTTTGAGTGTTCACTGCTGCTGTGTAGAATAATTTCATTAATTGAATTTTATTTACTTTAATATATTATCTTTCTAAGTGTTGTATATTACAAGAAGCTTTCTCATTGGAATTAAGAAAAGGGTAAATATTGATGATGGATAAAATAGAGAAAGGAAGGAATCATCCTACATTTTATGTGATTCTCTTGTGAGCCAGCCATATTATAAGGACTAATTTTAATTTATATATATATATGTATCATATATGACTATAACTTTATTCCCAGTTCCCAAAGAACACAGATGAGAAAAATGGTCAGTCAAAGAGATAATTATTTAAACAATAACATTATTTTGTCATTTTAAATTCATAATTTTCATCTATATTTATGCATATGTGGTATTGATGCTTTATTACTAATTGATGCTGGCTCTTACTGATAACATTTATCAGACAGTCTTCCTTGTTTGGTGTTGAGTACTTAAAGGCAGAAATTGTAGCTTTTATCCCTGTATCTCATCCAAGTAGGAAAAGGCTTAAGAAATAGTAGGTGCTGAATGAATTTGAAAATGTATGATGTAAAACCACAAGCAAGGCTCAACTGAATCTGTATTCCTCGTCTAGAATGAGTAATAGGTCTTACTATAATGTAGTAGCAAAAAAAAAAACTTTTATGGTATTTACAGATAAAGAGTTACATCTTTGAAACAAATTTTGCAAATTTAATGTTGAGGAGGCAAGTGAGTGGCACAATCTGCATCTGGGTTTTCCACATACATTCAACACTTCAGCCATCTAGAGTATATATAAATCCCAGTAAGCCATAGAGAAAGTACCAGTTTGAAGCTATTATGTACCCCAAAAAAAGCCATGTATTAATTCTGATCCATTCTTGTGGGGGTAGCCATTTCTTATAGTCCTAATTCAATACTGTTAGGCAGGAACTTTAGATTACCTCCAGGGAGGTGTGACGCACCCAATTGTTGCTGTGACCTTCTGATGAGATGGAGATGTGAGTCCAACCATTTTAGGCGGGTGTTGATTTGTATACTGGAATCTTTTAAAAGAGGAATCATTTTGGAGAAAGATGCCACTTGGAGAATAGAAATAGGGGTGTTTGGAGATGGTTGGAGCCCAGCAGACTGTCACCATGAGATGGAAAGCAAGCCAGAACCTGAACATGGCAAGGAAAGCAAAGAAATGAAAGCCAGCCCTTGAGAAACAATTGAGGGATCTGCACAGGAACAGAGGCTGAAAGCAATGGGGCCCAGGAGGAAGGGACTAGCAGATGACAGCCATTTTTTACATTTGTTTGTTTGTTGTTTTTAACTTTTTTGTTGTATAGTATAACACATATACAAAGAAAAGAAAGAAAAAACAACAGTTTTCAAAGCACTCTTCCACGAATAGTTTCAGTACAGATCCCAGAGTTTGTCATGGGCTATTCGTATGATCCCCACAGATTTTTTCTTCTAGCTGCTCCAGAATATAGGCGGCTAAGAGGCTTAAATATTTTCTTTGTGTCCACAACCGACTTTTTTTTCTCTTTTTTTTTTGTGAACAATAACATACATACAAAAAAGAAATAACTTTCAAAGCACAGCAGCACAATTAGTTGTAGAACAGATTTCAGAGTGTGGTAAGGGTTACAATTCCATCATTTTCAGTTTTTACTTCTAGCTGTTCTAAGATACTGGAGAATAAGAGTATTCAGTTTAATGATTCAGTAATTATAGTCATCTGTTAAATCCTACCTTATGTATTACTCCACCATCAACTTGGGTCTTTCTGTCCCTCTCCATAGCGGTGTTTGGGCTATGGCCATTCTAACTTTTTCATGTTGGAAGGGGCTGTTGCTAATATGGTTTGGGGAGATGGAACCAGCTGAGGTTCTGGACAGCCTGGGCCCTCTAGGTTTCAGGACTTATCTGGACCACAACTATCTGGAGGTTGTAGGTTTCTGGAAAGTTACTCTAGTGCATAGAGCCCTTCTGGAATCTTATATATTTCCCTAGGTGTTCTTTAGGATTGGTTGGAATGTACTGGTTGGGGGTTGGCAGGTTATGACATGTCTAACTGAAGCTTGCACAAGAGGAACCTCCAGAGTACCTAGATATTCTATAAATAGTCTCACCAGCATTGGGATAAATGACATCCAAGTCAGGTCAGGAGGTCTGGGTTCTCTGGGCTCTCGGGAGAGCAGCCATAGCTTTCTGAGGTCTCCACAGTCCAGCCAACTCTAAGTGCTTCTGAAGAGAAGCCTCTGGGATGCTTTTATATCAGGGTGCTTGAAGCTCCGCCTGGATTAGGTTTCTGTAGTTCAGGACCGGCTGGTGGACATCCCTTTGCATCACTTATTGGTTTAACACCCTTCCTAATTTCCATCAATAACTAACTGCAAACTCTTTCCAGTGCTGGTTCATGCAAATGACACCCTGATGACAAATTCATTTCTGAGTTTCTGGGGTCTTGCATTCTATTCCCATTTCCTCCATATTTGAATATACATCCTTCCTTTCCATGATGATTTCTGTCCTTTCTTCACTGTGGTCTAAGATCTGATGATCATGTCTTCTGGATTGTCGTTTAAATTTCTATTGTTCTAATAAATCTGTACCCAATCTTTAGAGTTAAAGGTGGCATTTTAGACCAAAATGTGAATGATTATTATGAGTGATTTGGGAAGTAGTGTGTTAAATGCCTTGCATCCTGGTAATTCTGAGTTTAGGGAGATGGGATTTGGATACTAGGTAAAGCAAAAATTCCACCTGATTTGATTAAAAGCAATGTGATCAAACTCAAACTGGTAATAGGATATCTTGATTGGATGATAGCATATTGAATACATATTGTTTGATAAAATCAGGATTCATCAATTTTTTTGAAATTGGTTTCCTGGTGGTTCTATTTGCCTGTAGAACCTTGATGAATAAAACAGGAGGGTATTACTTGTAAAAGGGTAAATTAGCAAAATGATTAATTAGCTTTACACAGAGTACAAAAATATGACTCAAATTTAGATTTTTTTTAAAGTTATGGATATACAGAGACTTAGCCAGAAATGAACAGAACAGGTAAATACCTGGAGCTCACAGCACCCTGGAGCTGTGTGCTGCTTTCTGCCAGCCCTGCCTCTCTTGCCCACTACAACTTGGCTGGCCTCCCCCTTTCGGAGTGCTGGTTGCAAGTTGTAAGTGAGGCAAGGAGAGTATCCCCCTCTTCACCAACAGCTTGACAAATCGCCTTTTCCTCTAAGACCAGGTGCAAGTTGTTCTGTGTGACGTAGAGCAGAGGTCTCTACCACAATGTTGATGAAGAAGAGTTCTGGGAAGTACCCTCAGAGCACCTGAGTACAGCAGATGCCACTTTGCAGGCCCTGAACATTGTCCAGCAACAGTAGCTTCCCCTGCTCCCTGCCCATCATTGTGACTAATAACATCAAATCAGTGACTGCTTCATTGGCTGACCAGGATATCATGTTCGTGCTCCACCAGGGGTGCAGGGTCTAGAAGACCAATATGCTTTATGTCAGGCCACCGCTTTTGTTACAGGAACCCCAGATGACTATCAAAAGTGGTTAGTTAATTCTCTAAAAATTAGAGTCATACACTGTAAAGAAAATTACATCCAAATGTATAAGTAGTCAAAGAATCCAGAGGAAAACTGACCTAAATCATATACCTATCAGCAGGAGAGCTGAGAATAGAAATGCAATTTTCTGATGGAAAAAGAGTGCAGTTTCTAGTATCTAGTAATAGCATGCTATTCCACAGAATCCTGAATCCTTGCACACCAGGAATTAATCAGAGGAAAGATGAGAGGAGATTCTGGGCTGTCTTTCCTGCTCCAGGCCCCAGTTTTCTCAGCTGTAATTAGTTATAAGGATAATTATATAATGCTGGTCACATTGAGGCCATGTGAGAAGGGCTTAATTTATGCTTTTACCGATGTTCCTTTGATTTGTTTTTCCACATACTATTTTCTTTAAAATGTTTCTTGACTTATCTGAGTTTCCTTCATTGTCTCATTTTCCTTATTTTGCCCTTTATATTATGGCCTTCCCAGGATTCTTTGACCACTTGCTCTTCTGACTTTATACAATCTCCCAATTCAGCTCTCATAGAAATCTCTGCCTGAATAACCTAAGGATTTTAAATATCGACGAGTATTTCAGAATCCAGTTGATTTTGAAACTGAGAAACTTGTAATCTCCTGAACAATGATTACTGAACTTCTCTAAATCTTTGTACATGCCTACACGTTAGCCCTGGTTCCACATTTTGTTGCACATTTTGATGACTCTTTTTTTTGTTGCTGATATATTAGGATATACAAATCCTAACCGATAGGCATGCTATCCTACCTGGACAAGATGGATACTTTTCTTATTGCTCACGCATTCACAGAATCTCATGGAACCTGGTGCCTTAAGATCAACTCCTCTAGGTGTAAGTTTCAAACCTGCCTGTCTCAAACTGGTTCTCAAAGAAACAGCCTCCTACTCACCATCACACATTGGTTATTCTGCTTCTTTGTTTGGATATCTCTGATTATACTATATCTCTTCCCACAGAGACCTCATCTACTGTAAGAGCTTCTCCTGTAAAAGAACTATGAATGTGATCACCAGAAAAGCAATATTACAGGTTTTAGTCCCTGATATAGGGAGGCAAGGGATGTTAGATAAATGGATTACAGGAGAGTATGAAGATAATAATATAACCTTGTTTACCCTCATACCTTTCAAATTCTGGGAAAGTTCATGCCACAGAACCACAAAATATAATGTAATTCTTTGTCTAAGTGACTGTTCTATGAGGAATTCATTTAATATGGCTAATCTTCAGTAAGCATCTTGTAGCAAATTTTTGGTCTATAGATGCCAGTCCCATCCCTTCCAATATATTCTTAACTTACTTCTTTGCACAGTATTACTATATTCGCAATATTAAAAAAAAACTTTTTGTACTTTTAGTTTAGGTCAGCAGCAACATTTTTTTTGCAAATGAGGAGTTTACAGTTGTATGAATATTTTACTACATAATTCAAATAATTATATCATGAATTTAATCAGTATCCCATTTGAATGCAAGGTCCATGAAGGCAGGCATATGAGTATATTTTAGTCATAGCTTTATATCCAGTGCCTAGAAGAGTACCTGGCACATATCAGGTACCCTGTAAACAATGGACTAATCACACATCATGAACCTCATTATCCTTATATTATAGCTATTGTACCCCCCACACTGGAAGTGCTCTCGGAGCGTAACTTACCTGATAATCCTCAGCAGCCCATTCTGTGGAAGAGGGTTTGTGAATCTGCTGCTCCTGAGACTTAGAGCAGGGAAAACACAGCAGGATTTTGTCCTCTTCAGAGAAGATCTTCCTAGCCTCCTTGTGCGTCCCACACAGATGTTCTTCAGAGCCCAGAAATGGGCAGAGAGTTTTTGTCTAATACAAGACACAAGATTCTTCACAACAATATTGTTTTGAGGTTTCCCTGCATGTAGGACATTTGGCAGGAGTTTCAGCTTCTTCCCAGAAAGAAAGCGACAGGGCCTGCAAAAGCTGTGCCCACAGCCTATGGTGGATGAGGCTGTAAAGCAGTTATTTCTGGAAGGTTTGAGAGCTGTCTGAGTGCATTGCTCTTAGGTAAGAAAATCATAAGTATATTAATCTGCTTTGATGAGTCAAAGGCTGCAGCAAAATACTAGTCAGGTTGTAACTCAATAATATACTTGTGTCTAGAACAAGATAGGGTTTACCTTGCATATGACCCAAATGGGAAAAATGAGGCACAAAAAGAGATCTCAAGCGTTATAGAAAACTTCATTGGTTCTGCATGCAAGTTTCTACTCACATGACCTCTGTACACCTCCTTAAAGCATTCTAGTTTTGTTGAGGTGTTGCTTTTAAAGAAGTTTTGGGACTGAAGAGTATGAACCTCAATACATGGTTCCAGGGGTTGGTCTTGTTTGGTTTGAAAATCAATCATCATTCTCCTTGCTAATGATTGAAATATCTAAGGGCATTGGCCAAAATTCCTTTTATTCAATGATTAATTTAATTGTCTTAATTATATCTTTGCCACCCTTGTTTTCTCAAACAGCACTCATCAACCAAAAGCAATTTTTGAATGCATAATAACGACTAAGGATTAAAGTGCACTTTATAAATTGGATCCATTTCACAGGAATCTGTTCTTTATCTTTCACATGGGCAGGCACCGGAATCCAACCCAGGTCTCCCACATGGCAGGCAAGATCTCTGCCTCCTGAGCCACCGTGGCCTACTGTCATGGCAATCTTATATGAATATACTAAAAAACTGTCTTTGAATGTACATCTCTGCATCATCTAAGCAGAAATTTGTAAAGATATAATTATTATGCAATAATAACAATCAGCACCAGAAAAAAGTGATGCTTTCAAATTAATTTTCTTTCAAAGTGTTGGTTCCTCATTTGCACGAACATGAATAAAGGTGACACTTTCCTTTATGGTATCTGTGCATGGTCACCAGTAACACATGTGAATTTCATTTACCTATAAATTAAAACATTTTACTCCAGGTTTTCAAATTTATTTGCATAATGCTATGAAATGAAATTTCTTGGATAATTTTAAGTATTTATTCCATATATATATATAGTTTTGGGGGGCATGGGCAGGATCTGGGAATTGAACCTGGGTCTCAAGCGCAGCAGGCAAAAAATCTGCCATTGTGCCACTTGTAAACGTCTTATCCCCCCAAAATTTTTGATTTGTGCTTTCTCCTTTCTTCTTGATTAGGCTGTCTCCTTTCTTGTTTATTAAAAAAAGTTCATGGATTTATTTATCCCTACCATGTTTTGTCTCAATTAATCTCCATTTTTGTACCTGCAACTTCTTTTCTTTTTGTTTTAGTTATGATTAGAGATTTCATTTATATGTCATTTACTTCCTGACAGTTTCTTCAAGATTCTGAGTTTTGGTTTCTCTTTCCCTGTCACTTTACAAAATATATTCATCTGTCCCTAGTATATATTTTTCATCCTGGAGTTATTTGAAATAAATTAATGTTATAATTATTTCAAACTTCAAAAGAATGGAATTTCCTTGGCCTGTGAATTTAGAAATCAATTTATTTCTTGTTTCTGGTTTACATTATCCTTTAGAATTCTCTTTCCTGATATTTTAACTATATATTGGAATATATTTTCCATGGTACCTTCTATTTGTGCACCCACTCATGTATTTATCCATTTCTTCATCACATATAAATATGTGTGCATATTTATAAATATGCATAAATATAAAACATGCATACCATGTTTTAATCACTGAATTAAGTAGTAGAAATACCCTGATCCACTGATACATTCACAGTCAAAAAGAGACTCCTCTGAGCTAAAGTCAGCTTTGTTCTTCCTTGTCAAAATAACAGAAACTGTATCAAACTGGCAGCCGTTCCCCCTCTGAGGCCCTCCTATCATGGGGAACACTGCGCTTGGGCAGAACCAGGTCACTGCAATTCATAGACACAAAACCAAACTCCATTCCAATTCTTCAGTAAGTTCCCCCTTACCTGTGCCCTTTGACTTTCCACTTTCATGCACATGCCTTCTCTGAGACACCTTAGCATCAACTGCTCAGTAATGTTAGTGGAGAAGAGAGAAAGAATAGGGTGAACAGATCCCAGAAGGTCAAATTGATTTTCAGAATATTTGAATTCATCCTCATCTGAAGGAAAAATCTGAGATAAAGGAGCACCTGCTCTTAGTAGTGCCTAGTTGGAACCAAAGTAGAAATTTGCCACTGAAAAATAAGTTAATATCTAAAAAAATTCATCCGCTCCATTAACATGAGAACAACTTTTCCAAAAATAAAATATTGTCACTATGAACTCACTTTTCCAATATGGTTCCCAAATACTATAAGAAAAGAAAAATGAGTATAATATTATACACAAGAATGAACTACTCTTTCTTTCACTTCCCCTCTAGTACTCTGATATTTTAAAACTAATGTATATTTATTTGTTCTCTCTACAGAATAATCAGAGTGTCACTCTAGGAGAACAGAAATGAAAGTGTGGTCAGCAAGACATTCTCATGTCATGAGAGGGAGTTAAGAAGGAAGGGGCTCATGAAGAAGCTGTGGTTAAGGAAGATGATCTGGGTTCCCAAAGGCATTGCCAAGTTTTACTGCCAAAGAGAGCGGTACCTACTTAGACAACAATTAAAACAGGAAATCAAATAACAAAATAAAGATTTTATTGCAATAGATTTCCAAATTATCCCCATCCTGCCACTGTGAACAGCAAAGCCTCTCGTCTTCAGCAACTGCTTGTGGCTCAGCAGAGATGATGATGAATTAGGGGAGCAGAATTTGGGAAACTCTCCCAGAGAAATGAAACTTCCCTTGGTCATGGAGTTTTGTACTTTGGGATAATCTGTCTGTGTACCTAGTAATCCAGATCACACACAAAATATTTTTATCCTATGTTTTCTTCTAAAAGTGCAAACCTTTCCCACAGATTCCCAGGATAGGAAGAAATAAGTGATTGGACAAAGAAGATGATGGGAGTCAAAGGGCATGTGATACTTCCCTGAAAGTAATGGCAAATGCAGAGAACATTTCAGTGTCTTGGCAATACTGACTAGAAAAGGATTCCTGTCTCTAAGCATGGACCTCCTATCTCAACTGGAGTAGATCCATGCTGGGCATGGGGCAGGTCCCTGTCAGCTAGTTGTACATTTCTCTCACGCTTTCTTTCTATTGGATCATTTGCATTTCACTGCAGTTGAGTTGTTGGAAAATCTCTTCTGCTTCTCTCTCCAGTCTCTCCAGATGGAGATGCGCCTCTTCATAGAGAAATAGTTGCATTGTCTGGTATTGAGCTTTGATCATCACATTAAGAGCATGTAATACTACATTGATATAGGAGTAGAAGGACCAACAAACATCACTCCCAACAGAAAACTTCATACCTCAAATATTCTTTCACTAGTGTCATCAGGCAACATCTCCATAAATTTCTGTCCCACAACTGGGTCTTGAATACTTTCCAGTCTTTTCTGCCCATCTTTTTTCTGTGCTCGAATCTACTCTCCATTTAAACTAAGTCCGCTAGGTGGCCCCAGCTTCCCTCCCTGTGATGCTTCCTCAGAATATTTATCCATCAATTATTTCCTCCCTCACATGAATCTTCCTCTAGTCTAGTCCTCATGTTGTTCTACCTCATTCATATAAATATTTAAATGCATTTAAGTATACACCATAATATTCAGATTAAAAACAAACAAAAGTCTACTCTATAATTTCTAGCTACTGCTTTTTTTCCTCTCCTTCACAACCAAACTTAGGTAATGGTGTTTTTATACTCAGTGCCTAAGAAACTTTATCCAAACCTTCATTGCTGATCTAAGTGTGCATACCAGGTCCTGATTAGCCCCTCTATCACTTTTTTTCTGTATTAGCTTTTAACGTATTCTAGATACGTTTGAAACTGCTATAGTTCCCTGGGACGACATCATTATCCTTTAATTGGTTACTTGAATACATCTAAAAAGTCTACTCAGCATTGTTCCAACATTAAAAAAAAAAAAACATTTCATTCTCACCAAAAATCCATGGCTTTTGCTAGCTTCTGAATTTGGATTTCTTTGTGCTTTCTTAATCATTTTTCTTAAAGTTTCCATTTCCTTTAAAAGATGCTTCTGCAAAAGAACCATGAGTTTTAGTGACAGAGAAGATTTTGTTACTGATTGCATCCATTTACCCATGTAAAAAGGCCATGACTAAGAGAACACTTATAATCTTGAGTTAGAATGGGGTGGTCAGACATTTCCATATAAAACCGAAATTGATTCTCATATTTAGAGAATTATATTAGAGGTGACCAAAAACGTATAATAGAAATCTTGAAGGGTCCCTAAGGATAATCTGATCCCTTACCTGAGTAATTTGCACTTAGATGCTTGTGCAACCTAAAACGCAACCCAGCTTGACTCAGAAGTCAGTGTTCCTGGTGCCAACTGCGCCACAATGAACTACTTCCATATATTTGTCCAATGGTTCTAAATAAACTTCTCTGGAGAAGGCTCAACCCAGCTATGATTAAAGTGTCAACATTGGTCAAAAAACAGTGAAAAAGTGTACTAATTTCTTGGAACTTACACTGAAATATGTCACCTCCACCAATTTTATTCTCATCAATTTCATTATTGTTATTTTCACCTTTCTCTCTGATTTATAGTTTTAAAGATTCTCTATTGCTTTAAAGACATCATGTCCTGTATTCCTCAGCAGCCCCTTCCTCTGGTCTGTGGCAGTGACTGACATGCTCTGGGGACTCAGAGCAGAACCCACAGAGCAGGATCTTATCAACCTCACAGAAGAGCTCCTCTGGCTCCTTGTGTATCCCACAGATCTGTGCCTCTCAGCTCTGCTTGTCTCAAGGTCTGACTTTTTGGCAACAACAGCCAGCTTCCTCAGGATGGTATTGGTATTGAAGGCTAGCTCCTGAGATATTTCCCTGCACCCAGGACAGTGGATAGGAGCTTGGAGTGTCCTCCCAGCAGAGACAAAAACATGGTCTGTAAAGCTGTGCCACAGTCTATGGTGATGGGAGTCTTGATTGACCACAAAATATAGGGTATACTCTCTTGAGCTCTTCAATGTAGGCACACTGTTCATCCTAGAAAGTGAACAAAGGGCACAAAGGGAGCTTGACTTCATAGATAAGTGATTGGAAAGGTACTTTCTCACCATTGAGTACAATGCTGGCTATGGGTTTTTCATACATGCCTTTTATCATGTTGAGGAAGTTACTTTTGATTCCTACTTTTGAAATGCTTTTATCATAAAAGGATGATGAATTTTGTTGAATGCTTTTCAGCATCAATCAAGATGATCATATGAGTTTTCCCTTTTGATTTGTTAATGTGCTTTATTACATTAATTGATTTTCTTGTGTTGAACCGAATCCTTGTTTTCTTGGTATAAACCCCACTTGGTTGTGGTGTATAATTCTTTTAATATGCTCTTGGATTTGATTCGCTAATACTTTGTTGAGAACTTTTGTACCTATGTTAATGAGGGAGATTGGTCTGTTTTCTTTCTTGTAGCATCTTTACCTGGTTTTGGTTTACATGATGTTAGCTTCATAAATTGGGTTAGGTAATGTTCTTTTCTCCTCATTTTTTTGGAAAATTTTGACCAGGATTGGTGTTAGTTCTTTTTGGAATGTTTGATAAAATTTCCCTGTGGATCTACACGTCCCTGTGCTTTTTTTTTTTTTTTTGGTAGGAAGATTTTTGATGACTGTTTCAATCTCTTTACTTGTGATTGGTTTGTTGAGAACTTCTATTCTTCTTGAGTCAGTGTAACTTGTTTGTGTGTTTCAGGACTTTGTCCTTTTCATCTAAGTTGTCTAATGTGTTGGCATATAGTTCTTCACTGTATCCTCCTATGATTTTTTTTTTAATTTCTTCAGGGTCTGTAATAATGACCCCCCCTTCTCATTTCTGATCTTGTTTATTGCATCCTCTCTTATTTTCTTTGTCAGCCTTTCTACTGGCCCATCAATTTTATTAATTTTCTCGAAGAATCATCTTTTGGTTTTATTGATCCTTTCTATTGTTCTTTTGTTCTCCCATTCATTTAACTCAGCTTTCATCTTTGCTATTATTTCTCTTCTATTTCTTTGGAGTTAGTTTGCTGTTTTTCTCAAGTTTCTCCAGATGAGCAGTTAAGTCCTCAATTTTTGCTCTTTCTTCCTTTTTAATATAGTCATTGAGGGCAATAAATTTCCCTCTCAGCACAACCTTTGCCACATCCATAAGTTCTGATATGTTGTATTCTCATTTTCATTCATCTCCAGGTAGCTAGTGACTTCTCTAGCAATTTCTTGTATGACCCACTGCATGTTTTAGAGTACATTATTTAATCTCCATATGTTTGTGAAAGTTCTTGTTCATTGTTGGATATACATTTCCACCTTCACTCCATTGTGATCAGGGAAAGTGCTTTGAGTAATTTCAATGTTTTTAAATTTATAGAGACCTGTTCTGTGCCCCAGCATACAATCTATCCTGGAGAATGTTCCATCAGCACTAGAGAAGAAATGTCATTAGCCTCGGTTGTATCTGACTGAATCTTCAGAATGTTAGTGAACTCCTATTGTTTTCATGGCATGTAAATATCTTGATAGTGTTACTTTGGATGTTGATTTCCTTCAGTAGTATAAAGCTTTGTATTTGTGGGACTGGTGTGGAACAGGATGCAGGGCATAGGGTGGGGCATAATAGTGCAGTGATGGGTTGTGGTGGAAATATATGCAGGTCGGTGTCTCTACATTGGTGCTTGTGAGCAGAGGATACAGGTCACAGTTTTGCATACCTGCAGTGCAGGGCCCTGGGGCGGGGGGGCAATATTCAACTCAAGCAGCCTTGGATCACAGAAGAAGGGTGCAGTACAGGAAACACAGGTAGGGCGTGGCAGGAGGTGGAAAAAAATCGTGGAATTGTAACCCATACTAAACCTAAAAATCTGTTCTATAACTACTTGTTAAAATGTACTTGGAAATTTATTGCTTTTGTATATGTATGTTATATTTCATAATAAAAAATATGTTTAAAAACTGGCCGAGCTAGCTTCCCCAGAGGTTGGTGCTCCTAATACATGTGGCCAGTTTCTGACCTGTCCACTCTCAGGTGGCTCCAGAGTAAAGAAAAGGTCTGAGAGGGTAAGAAAAGGAGCATGAGAGGAGACTACAGATGAGGGAACTGTGGTCCACATTAACAAAGCTCACTGCACCACAATCATAATCCAGGAACACCCCAACGTGACCCAAAGTCTGTTCTACATGTGGAGATAAGAATGATGAGGAGGTAAAGAGGCTGTCTCGTTCATTCTCTTTGATACAAAAAGGAGAAACACTCCCTCAGAGTTAACCAGCATATCATTCCTCACTAACCAAGAATTATCACAAAATCCAATAACCCAATTTGAACAGTTCCCCACACACACCTCCCAGTAACATCTGCCGGAAGTGAAGCACTCGACTCCCCATGCAAGAAAGTACTTAGAGCTTGTTGGATTACTGGCCACATCAAGATGATCAGGACTAAAGGGCAAACGTCTCAGGTCTTCAAAGAGTGGTATGTGACAAGGGTTTTTTGTTTTTTATTTTTTCATGATCGAAGGAAATATACACTGTAGAAAGATGAAAATAGTTAAAAGATAGTGTTATAAAATCCCGATGGACAGGGGATTTACATTGTGTCTAGTGGTATGTTGATTTAACAGGAAATATGGGCCAGGATATCAGAATAACTTTAGAAATCTACAAGACCACATTCAAATCCTTAAACAGACAGACGAATGAGAGGAATCCATGCATTTTCCTGGAATATAGAAGGAGGAGAGATAATATCAAGGTCTCTGACAATTTTGGTACATTTCAAATTGGGGAATTATAATAATCAAAGTCAACAGTAAAATTAACCTGGTCCTCTCGCAGTAAATATAAAGTAATAGTAATTACGGTAGGAAGAGTAGAAACAGTAATTATATTTTATGTGTTTAATTGAAAATCTAACATATATACAAAGTGGGGAAAGGAAAAGCAATCATTTTCAAAGCACACTTCAACAAGTACTTAGAGAACAGACCCCAGAGTTTGTCATGGGCTACCATTCTACCATGTCAGATTTTTCATTCTACCTGCTCCAAAACACTGGAGGCTAGAAGGAATATCAATAAAGTGATTTAGCATTCATACTTTGAATCCACTTTTCTCTGTTATACCTCCTCCTTCTCCTTTCACCATTATCCCAATCTATAGAGATCTTTGGACAATGTCCATTAGGTGACCTATTTGCCACAGATTTGAAGATTTGTATCAAAACAAGCCAAGACATAATAAACAGAAAGAAAAAAAAAGTCATATAGATATGTGTGTGTGTATATGTGTGTTAGGGTTATGTTTAGGGGTGCGATTTGCTGCAGGGTTGGTCAAAAGTCAAGCGTTGTGTTTAGGATCGGCGTTGGGGATCGGGTCAGATTTCAGGCGACGGTTGGTGTTTCGGTTAGGGCTAGGGTTAGGGTGAGGGTTAGGGTGAGGGTTAGAGAAAGGGTTGGGGTTGGGTTACGTTTCGGGTTGCGTTGGGGTGCAGGGTCAGTGTACAGCTGAGGGTTGTGCTTAGGATTGGCCTTGGTTGTGGGGTTAGGATTCAGGCGAGAGATCATGGTAGGGTTGGATCCAGGCTTAGGGTTTGGGTTAGGGTTAGGATTAGTATAGTGTTGGTGTTAGGGTTATGTTTAGGGGTGCGATTTGCTGCAGTGTTGGTAAAATCGAGGGTTGTGTTTAGGGTTGGCATTGTGGATGGGGTCAGATTTCAGGAGAGGGTTGGCATTTCTGTTAGGACTTGGGTTAGGGGGAGGATTAGGGTTATAGTTAGAGAAAGGGTTGGGGTTGGCATTACGTTTCAGGGTATGTTCGGGTGCATGGTCGGTGTACAGCTGAGGGTTGTGCTTAGGGTTGGCCTTGGTTTGGGGTTAGGATTCAGGCGAGAGATCATGATAGGATTGGGTCCAGGTTTAGGGTTTTGGTTAGGGTTAGGATTAGGCATAGTATTGGTGTTAAGGTTACGTTTAGTGGTGCTATTTGCTGCAGGTACGGTCAAAGTAGAGGGTTGTGATTAGACTTGGCGTGGGGGATCGGGGCAGATTTCAGGCAAGGGTTGGTGTTTCGGTTAGGGCTAGGGTTAGCGTGAGGGTTAGGGTTAGGGTTAAAGAAAGGTTTGAACTTAGGGTTATGTTTCGGGCTATGTAGGGCTGCAGGGTCAGTGTACAACTGAGGGTTGTGCTTAGGGTTGGCCTTGGTTTTGGGGTTAGGATTCAGGTGAGATATCATGGTAGGGTTGGTTCCAGGCTTTGGGTTTGGGTTAGGGTTAGGATTAGGCATAGTGTTGGTGTTAGGGTTACGTTTAGAGGTCTGATTTGCTGCAGTGTTGGTCAAAAGTCGAGGGTTGTGTTTACGTTTGGCGTTGGGGATGGGGTCAGATTTCAGGAGAGGGTTGGTATTCGGTAAGGGCTAGGGTGAGGGTGAGGGTTAGGGTTAGAGTTAGATAAAGGGTTGGGGTTAGGGTTACGTTTCGGTCTGCATTGGGGTGCAGGGTCTGTGTACAGCTGAGGGTTGTGCTTAGGGTGTGGCCTTGATTGTGGGGTTAGGATTCAGGCGAAAGATCATTATAGGGTTGGGTCCAGGTTTAGTGTTTGGGTTAGGGTTAGGATTAGGCATAATGTTGGTGTTAGGATTATGTTTAGGGGTGTGCATTGCTGCATGGTTGGTCAAAAGTCGAGGGTTGTCTTTAGAGTTGGTGTTGGGGATGGGGTCAGATTTCAGGCGAGTTTCGCTGTTTCACTTAGGGGTAAAGTTATAGTGAGGGTTAGGGTTAGGGTTAGAGAAAGGGTTGGGTTTAGTGTTACGTTTCGGGCTGCGTTGGGGTGCAGGTTCGGTGTACAGCTGACTGTTGGGCTTAGGGTTGGCTTTGGTTGTCGAGTTAGGATTCATGCGTGAGATCATGGTAGGGTTGAGACCAGGTTAAGGGTTTAGGTTAGGGTTAATATTAGGCAGAGTGTTGGTGTAAGGGTTACATTAGAGGGGAAATTTGCTGCAGTGTTGTTCAAAAGTCGAGGGTTGTGTTAAGTGTTGGCGTTGGGGATGGGGTCAGATTTCAGGGGAGGGTTGGTGTTTTGGTTAGGGCCAGGGTTAGAGTGAGGGTTAGGGTTAGGGTTAGAGAAAGGGTTGGGATTTGGGTTACGTTGCGGGCTGCATTAGGGTGCAATGTCGGTGTACAGCTGAGGGTTGTGCTTAGGGTTGGCCTTGGTTGTGGGGTTAAGATCCAGAAGAGAGATCATGGTAGGGTTAGGTCCATGTTTAGATTTTGGGATAGGGTTCTGATTAGGCATAGTGTTGGGTTATTGTTACATTTAGGGTCACTGTTTGCTGCAGGGTTTGCCAAAAGTTGACGGTTGTGTTTAAGGTTGGCATTGGGGATGGGGTCAGATATCAGGCAAGGGTTGTTATTTCTGATAGGGCTCGGGTTAAGATGAATGTTAGGCTCAGGTTTGGAGAATGGGTTGGGCTTAAAGTTACATTTTGGGGTGCGTTGCGGTGCAGAGTCGGCGAACAGCTGAGGGGTTTGCTTAGGGTTGGCCTTGGTTGTGGGGTTCGGATTCAGGCGAGAGATCATCGTAGAGTTTTGTCCAGGTGTGGGGCTTGTGTTAGTGTTAGGATTAGGCATTGTGTTGGTGTTAGGGTCATGTTTAGGGGTGTGATTTGCTGCAGGGTTGGTCAAAAGTCGAGAGTTGTGTTTAGGGTTGTCATTGGGCATGGGGTCAGATTTCAGGTGAGGGTTGGTGTTTCAGTTAGGGCTAGGGTTGGGGTGAGGGTTTGGGTTAAGATTAGAGAAAGGGTTGGGGTTAGGGATATGTTTAAGGCTACGTTGGGGTGCCGGGTTGGTGTACAGCTGAGGGTTGTGCTTAGGGTTGGCCTTGGTTGTGAGGGTAGGATTCAGGTGAGAGATCATGTAGGGATGGGTCCAGGTTTAGGGTTTGGGTTAGGGTTAGGATTAGGCATAGTGTTGGTGTTAGGGTTACGTTTAGGGGTGTGATTTGCTGCAGGGTTGATCAAATTCAGGGTTGTGTTTAGGGTTGGTCTTGTGGATGTGGTAAGATTTCAGGGAATGGCTGGTGTTTCAGTTAGGGCTAGCTTTAGAGTGAGGGTTAGGGTTAGGGTTAGAGAAATGGTTGAGTTTAGGGTTATGTTTCAGGCTGTGTTGGGGTGCATGGTTGGTGTACAGCTGAGGGCTTTGCTTAGGGTTGGGCTTTCTTGTGGGGTTAGGATTCAGGGGAGAGGTCGTGGTAGGGTTGGGTCCAGGTTTAAGATTTGGGTAAGGGTTAGTTTTAGGCATAATATTGTTGTTAGGGTTACGTTTAAGGGTGCGATTTGCTGCAGGGTTGGTCAAAAGTCGAGGGCTGTGTTAGTGTTGGCGTTGGGTATGTTTTCTGATTTCAGGCGAGGGTTGGTGTTTCAGTTATGGCTAGGGTTAAGGTGAGGTTTAGGGTTAGGGTTAGAGAAAGGTTTTTGCTTAGGGTTACGTTCGGGGTGCGTTGGGGTGCAGGGTCGGTGTACAGCTGTAGGTGGTGCTTAGGGTTGGCCTTGGTTGTGGGGTTAGGATTCAGTCGAGAGATCATAGTAGCATAAGGTCCAGGTTTCAGGTTTGGGTTAGGGTTAGGATTAGGCATAGTTTTGGTGTTAGGTTTACATTTAGGCGTGCAATTTGCTGCAGGGTTTGTCAAAAGTCGAGGGTTGTGTTTAGGGTTGGCGTTGGGGATGCAATCAGAATACAGCGAATGTTGGTGCTTTGGTTAGGGCTAGGGTTAGTGTGAGGGTTAGGGTTAGGGTTAGAGAAAGGGTTGGGGTTAGGGTTACGTTTTGGGCTGCGTTGGGGTGCAGGGTTGGTGTACACCTGAGGGTTGTGCTTAGGGTTGGCCTTGGTTGTGGGGTTAGGATTTAGGCGAGAGATCATGGTAGGGTTGGGTCCAGGTGTAAGGTTTGGGTTAGGATTAGGTTTAGGCATAGTGTTGGTGTTAGAGTTACATTATTGGTGCGATTTTCTTTTGGGGTTGGGGTCAGATATCAGGCGAGGGTTGGTGTTTCAGTTAGGGCTTTGGTTAGGGTGAGGGTTAGGGTTAGTATTAGAGAAAGGGTTGAGGTTAGGTTTATGTTTCGGGCTGCATTGGGGTGCATGGTCAGTGTAAAGCTGAGGGTTGTTCTTAGGGTTGGCCTTGGTTGTGGGGTTAGGATTCAGGCGAGAGATCATGGTAGGGTTGGGTCTAGGTTTAAGGTTTGGGTTAGGGTTAAGATTAGGCATAGTTTTGCTGTTAGGGTTTCATTTAGGGGTGCGATTTGCTGCAGGGTTGGTCAAAAGTCGAGGGTTGTGTTTAAGGTTGGCGTTTGGGATGGGGTCAGATTTCAGGTGAGGGTTAGTTTCTCTGGTAGAGCCAGGGTAAGTGTGAGGGTTAGAGTTAGTGTTAGAGAAAGGTTTGGGGTTAGGGTTATGTTTAGTGCTGCATTGGGGTGCAGGGTCAGTGTACCACTGAGCGTTGTCCTTAGGTTTGGCCATGGTTGTGAGGTTAGGATTCAGGTGATAGATCATGGTTGGGATGGGTACAGATTTATGTTTGGGGCTAGGGTTAGTATTAGGAATAGTGTTGGTGTTAGGGTTACGTTTAGGTGTTCGATTTCCTGCAGGGTTGGTCAAAAGTCGAGGGTTGTGTTTAGGGTTGGCATTGGGGAAGGGTTCAGATGTCAGGCGAGGTTTGATGTTTCAGTTAGGGCCAGGGTTAGGGTGAGGGTTAAGGTTAGGTTTAGAGAAAGGGTTGGGGTGAGGGTTAGGGTGAGGGTTAGGGTTAGGGTTGTAGAAAGGGTTCGGATTACGGCTACGTTTCGAGATGTGTTTGGCTGCAGGGTCGGTGTACAGCTGAGGGTTGTGCTTAGGGTTTGCCTTGGTTGTGAGCTTAGGGTTCAGGCGAGGATCATGGTAGGGATGGGTCCAGGTTTAGGGTTGGGTTTAGGGTTATGATTAGGCATAGTGTTGGTGTTAGGGTTACGTTAAGGGGTGCAATTTGATGCAGGGTTGGTGAAAAGCTGAGGGTTGTGTTTAGGGTTGGCGTTGGGAATGGGGTCAGATTTCAGGCGAGGGATGGTGTTTTAGTTAGTGCTAGGGTAGGGTGAGGGTTAGTGTTAGGGTTAAAGAAAGTTTTGGGGTCAGGGTTACGTTTCTGGCGGTGTTGGGGTGCAGGGTCTGCCTACAGCTGAGGGTTGTGCTTAGGGTTGGCCTTGGCTGTGGGGTTAGGATTCAGGCGAGTGATCATGGTAGGGTTGGGTCCAGGTTTATGATTTGGGTTAGGGTTAGGAGTACGCATAGTGTTGGTCTTAGGTTTACATTTCTGGTTGCATATTGCTGCAGGGTTGCTCAAAAGTCGAGGGTTGTGTTTAGGGTTGGCATTGGGGATGGGATCTGACTTCAGGAGAGGGTTGGTGTTTCCGTTAGGGCTAGGTTTAAGGTGAGCGTTAGGGTTATGGTTAGTGAGAGGTTTGGGGTTACGGTTACATTTCACTCTACATTGGGGTGCAGGGTTGGTGTACAGCTGAGGGATGTGCTTAGGGTTGGCCTTGGTTCTGGGGTTAGGATTCAGGCGAGAGATCATGGTAGAGTTGGGTCCAGGTTTAGGGTTTTGGTTATGGTTAGGATTAGGCATAATGTTGGTGTTGGGGTTACGTTTAGGGCTGCAATTTGTTGTAGGGTTGGTCAAAAGTCGAGAGTTGTGTTCAGAGATGGCGTTGGGGGAGGGATCAGATTTCAGGCGTGGGTTGGTGTTTCGGTTATGGACAGGTTTAGGGTGAGTGTTAGGGTTAGGGTTATAGCAAGGGTTCGGTTAGGGTTACGTTTCGAGATGCATTGGTGTGCAGTGTCGGTGTACAGCTGAGGCTTCTGCTTAGGGTTGGCCTTGGTTGTGGGGTTAGGATTCAGGCGAGAGATCATGGTGGGGTTCAATCCAGGTTTAGGGTTTAGGTTAGGGTTAGGATTAGGCATATGTTGGCGTCAGGTTTACGTTTAGGGGTGCGATTTGCTGCAGGGTTGGTCAAAAGTCGAGGGTTGTGCTTAGGGTTGGCGTTGGAGATGGGTTCAGATTTCAGGCGAGGGTTGGTGTTCGGTTAGGGCTAGGGTTTGGGTGAAGGCTAGGGTGTGGTTTAGAAAAAGGGTTGGCATTAGGGTTACATTTCAGGCTGCGTTGGGGTGCAGGGTCGGTGTACAGCTGAGAGTTGTGCTTAGGGTTGGCCTTGGTTGTTGGGTTAGGATTCAGGCAAGAGATCATGGTAGGGTTGGGTTTAGGTTTAAGGTTTGGGTTAGGGTTAGGATTAGGCATAGTGTTGGTGTTAGGGTTATGTTTAGTCTGCGATTTCCTGCAGGGTTGGTCAATAGTTGAGGGTTGTGTTTAGGGCTGGCGTTGGGGATTGGGTCAGATTTCAGGCGAGGGTTGGTGTTTCGGTTAGGACTAGGGTTAGGGTGAGGGTTAGGGTTACGGTTAGAGAAAGGTTTGGGGTTAGGGTCACGTTTCGAGTTGCATTGGGGTACAGAGTCAGTGTACAGCTAAGATTGTGCTTAGGGTTGGTTTGTTGTGAGGTTAGGATTCAGGCGAGAGATCATGTAGGGATGGGTACAGGTTTAGGGTTTGGGTTAGGGTTAGGATTAGGCATAGTGTTGGTGTTAGGGTTACGTTTAGGGGTGTGATTTGCTGCAGGGTTGATCAAATTCAGGGTTGTGTTTAGGGTTGGCCTTGTGGATGTGGTAAGATTTCAGGGAATGGCTGGTGTTTCAGTTAGGGCTAGCTTTAGAGTGAGGGTTAGGGTTAGGGTTAGAGAAAGGGTTGAGGTTAGGTTTATGTTTCGGGCTGCATTGGGGTGCATGGTCAGTGTAAAGCTGAGGGTTGTTCTTAGGGTTGGCCTTGGTTGTGGGGTTAGGATTCAGGCGAGAGATCATGGTAGTGTTGGGTCCAGGTTTAGGGTTTGAGTTAGGGTTAGGATTAAACATAGTGATGGTGTTAGGGTTACGTTTAGGGGTGCGATTTGCTGCAGGGTTGGTCAAAAGTCGAAGGTTGTTTTTAGGGTTGTTGTTATGGATGGGTTCAGATTTCAGGCAAGGGTTGATGTTTCAGTTAGGTCCAAGGTTAGGGTGAGGGTTAGGGTTAGGTTTTGAGAAAGGTTTGGGGTTTGGGTTACATTTTCGGCTGCGTTGGGGTGAAGGGTCGGTGTACAGCTGAGGGTTATGCTTAAGGTTGGCCTTGGTGTGGGGTAAGGATTCAGGCGAGAGACCACGGTAGTGTTGGGTCCAGTTTTATGGTTTTGGTTAGGGATAGTATTAGGCATAGTGTTGCAGTTAGGGTTACGTTTTGGGTGCGATTTGCTACAGGGTTGTCAAAAGTGGAGAGTTGTGTTTAGGGTTGGTGTTGAGGATGGGGTCAGATTTCAGGCAATGGTTGGTGTTTTGGTTAGGGCTAGGGCTAGGGTGAGGGTTAGGGTTAGCATTAGAGAAAGGGTTGGGATTAGGGTTAGGGTGATGTTAGGGTTAGGGTTAGAGAAAGGGTTGGGGTTATGGTTATGTCACGGGCGGCATTGGGGTGCAGGTTCGGTGTACAGCTGAAGGTTGTGCTTAGTTTTGGCCTTGGGTGTGGGGTTAGGTTTCAGGCTAGAGATTGTGGTAGGGTTGGGTCCATGCTTAGGGGTTGGGTTAGGGTTAGTTTTAGGCATAGTGTTGGTGTTAGGGTTACATGTAGGGTTGCGATTTGTTACAGGGAAGGTCAAATGTCGAGGACTGTGTTTAAGGTTGGTGTGGGGGATGGGGTCAGATTTCAGACAAAGCTTGGTTTTTGGGTTAGGGTTAGGGTGAGGTTTAGAGTTAGGTTTAGAGAAAGGTTTGGGGTTAGGGTTAGGTCTCGGGCTGTGTTGCTGTGCAGGGTTGGTGTACAGCTGAGGGTTTTGCTTAGGGTTGACCTTGGTTGTGGGGTTAGGCTTCAGGGGAGAGATCATGATAGGGTTGGGTCAGGTTTTAGGGTTTCATTTCGGATTAAGGTCAGGCATAGTGTTGTTGTTAGGGTTACATTTAGGGGTGCGATTTGCTGCAAGGTTGCTCAAAAGTCGAGGGTTGTGTTTAGGGTTGGTGTTGGGGATGGGGTCAGATTTCATTCAAGGTTTGGTGTTCTGGTTAGGGCTAGGGTTTAGCGTGAGGGTTAGGATTAGGGTTAGAGAAAGGGTTGGTTTTATGGTTATATCTCGGGCTGCGTTGGAATGCAGGGTCGATGTACAGCTGACGGTTGTGCTTAGGGTTGGCCTTGGGTGTGGGTTAGGTTTTGGGCTAGAGATCGTGGTAGGGTTGGTTCCAGGGTTAGGGTTTGTGTTAGGGTTAGCGTTAGACATCATGCTGGTGTTAATGTTAGGTTTAATGGTGAGTTTGCTGCAGGATTTTTCAATGGTCGAGGGTTGTTTTTACCCGAGGCTGTAGTGACGGGTTCAGATTTCAGACGGGGGTTGGTGTTCAGGTTAGCGCTAGGGTGATGGTGAGGTTTAGGGTTAGGATTAGAGAACGGGTTGTGGTTATGTTTACGTCTCAGGCTGCGTTGGCGTGCTGTGCTGTTGTACAGCTGAGGGTTGTGCTTAAGTTTGTCCTTGGGTGTGGGGTTAGGTTCGGGCTTGTGATCGTGGAAGGGTTGGGTCCAGGTTTAGGGTTTGGGTTAGGGTTAGGGTTAGGCATACTGTTGGTGTTAGGGTTACGTTAAGGGGTGCAATTTGCTGCAGGGTTGGTCAGATTCGATGGTTGTGTTTAGGGTTGGCGTTGGGGAATGGGTCACATTTCAGATGAGGCTTGATGTTCAGGTTAGGACTAGGGTGAGGGTGAGGGGTAGGGTTAGGGTTTTAGAAAGGGTTGGGGTTAGGGTTACATCTTGGGCTGCATTGGAGGGCAGGTTCGGTGTTGAGCTTAGGGTGGTGCTTATGGTTGGCCTAGGGTTCGGGGTTAGGTTTCGGGCTACAGATTGTTGTAGGGTTGGGTCCAGGTTTAGGGTTTGTGTTAGGGTTAGGGATAGGCATAGTTTTGGTGTTAGGGTTCCGTTTAGGGGGGTGATTTGCTGCAGGATTGGTCAAAAGTTGAGGGTTGTGTTTAAGGTTGGCGTTGAGGATGGGGTCAAATTTCAGGGGAGGGTTGGTGTTTTGGTTAGGGCTAGGGTTGGGGTGAGGGTTAGGGTTAGGGTTAGAGAAAGGATTGGGGTTAGGGTTACGATTCAGGCTGCTTTGGGGTGCAGGGACGGTGTACAGCTGAGGGGTGTGCTTAGGGTTGGCATTGGTTTTGGGGTTAGGATTCAAGCGAGAGATCATGGTAGGGTTGGGTCCAGGTTTAGGGTTTGGGTTAGGGTTAAGATTAGACATAGTGTTGGTGCTAGGGTTACGTTTAGTGGTGCAATTTGCTGCAGGGTTGGTCAAAAGTCGAGGGTTGTGTTTAGGATTGGCGTTGGGGATGGGATCAGATTTCAGGCGGGGGTTGGTGTTTCGGTTAGGGCTAGGGTTAGGGTGAGAGTTAGGGTTAGGGTTAGAGAAAGGGTTGGGGTTAGAGTTATGTTTCAGGCTGCGTTGGGGTGCAGGGTCAGTATACAGATGATGATTGTGCTTAGGGTTGGTTTGATTGTGGGGTTAGGATTCACGTGAGAGATCATGGTAGGGTTGGGTCCAGGTTTAGAGTTTGGGTTTGGGTTAGGATTAGGCATAGTGTTGGTGTTAGGGTTACGTTTGGGGGTGCGATTTGCTGCAGGGTTTCTGAAAAGTCGAGGGTTGAGTTTAGGGTTGGCGTTGGGGATGGGGTCAGATTTCATGTGAAGGTTGGTGTTTCGGTTAGGGCTAGGGTAGGGTGAGGGTTAGGGTTAGGGTTAGAGAAAGGGTTGAGGTTAGGGTTACATTTTGGGCTGCGTTGGGGTGCAGCGTCGGTGTACAGCTGACGGTTATGCTTAGGGTCGGCCTTGGTTCTGGGGGAATGATTCAGGCAAGAGACCATGGTAGTGTTGGGTCCAGGTTTAGCGTTTGTGTTGGGGTTAGTATTAGGCATAGTGTTGGTGTTAGGGTTACGTTTTGGGGTGAGATTTGCTGCAGGGTTGGTTAAAATCGTGGGTTGTGTTTAAGATTGGCTTTGGGGATGGGGTAAGATTTCATGCGAGGCTTGGTGTTTTGGCTAGGGCTAGGGTTAGGGTGAGGGTTTGAGTTAGGGTTAGAGAAAGGGTTGGGGTTAGGGTTACATTTCAGGCTCCGTTGAGCTGCAGTGTCAGTGTACAGATGAGGGTTTTCTTAGGGTTGGCCTTGGTTGTGGGGTTAGGATTCAGGCGAGAGACCATGGTAGAGTTGGGTCCAGGATTAGGGTTTGGGTTAGGGTTAGGTAGAGGTGTAGTGTTGTTGTTAGGGTTACGTTTAGGTGTGCAATTTGCTGCAGGGTTGGTCAAAAGTCGAGGGTTGTGTTTAGGGTTGGCATTGGGGATGGCTCCGTTGGTGTCCTCAGGCGAGGGTTGGTGTTTCAGTTAGGGCTAGTTTTAGGGTGAGGGTTAGGATTAGGGTTAGAGAAAGAGTTGGGGTTGGGGTTACATTTCAGGCTGCGTTGGGGTGCAGGGTTGGTGTACAGCTGAGGGTGGTGCTTAGGGTTGGCCTTGTTTGTTGGGTTAGGATTCAGGTGAGAGATCATGGTAGCATTGGGTCCAGGTCTAGGGTTTGGGTTAGGGTTAGGATTAGGCATAGTGTTGGTGTTAGGGTTACTTTTAGTGATGCGATTTGCTGCAGGGTTGGACAAAGTCGAGGGTTGTGTTTAGGGTTGGCATTTTGGATGGAGTCAGATTTCAGGAGAGGGTTGGTTTTTGGGATAGGGCTTGGGTTAGGGTGAGGGTTAGGGTTACGGTTAGAGAACGGGTTCACTTTAGGATTACATCTCTGGCTGTGTTGGGATGTAGGCTCAGTGTACAGCTGATGGTTGTGGTTTGGACTTGCCATGGGTGTGGGGTTAGGTTTCGGGCTAGAGATCGTGGTAGAGTTGGGTCCAGATTTAGGGTTTGGGTTAGGTTTATGGTTAAACATTGTGTTGGTGTTAGTGTTATGTTTATGGGCACAATTTGCTGCTGGTTTGGTCAAAAGATGAGGGTTGTGCTTAGGGTTGGTTTTGGGGATGGGGTCGGGTTTCAGGCGTGGTTTTGTGTTTGGGTTAGGGCTAGGGTTAGGTTGAGGGTTAGGGTTAGGGTTAGAGAAAGTGTTGGGGTTAGGTTTACATCTCAGACTTCAATGGCGTACAGGGTCTGTGTACAGCTAAGAGTTGTGCTTAGGGTTGGCCTTGGGTGTGGGTTTAGTTTTCGGGCTAGAGATCGTGGTAGGGTTGGGTCCAGGTTTAGGGTTTGGGTTAGGGTTAAGGTTAGTGTGCTGGTGTGAAAGGAAATATGCCCCCTAAGAAAAGCCATGTTTTAATATAAATCCCATTCCATAAAGGTAGAATAGTCTCGATTCAATACTGTATGCTTGAAATTGTAATGGGATCATCTCCCTGGTTGATGTGATTTAGTTAAGAATGGTTGTTAAACTGGATTAGGGGATAACATGTCTCCACCCATTTGAGTGGGTCTTGATTAGTTTCTGAA
>PVIY010035929.1:0-25881 GCA_004026745.1 Myrmecophaga tridactyla
TTTTTATTCCATATGTTCTACTCTTCTGTTGATATAGTAGCTAAAAGGAGCATCGGACACAAGGTTTTCACATTCACAGAGTCTCATTGTGAAAGCTATATCATTGTTCAGTCATCATCAAGAAACATGGCTACTGGAACACAGCTCTACATTTTCAGGCAGTTCCCTCCAGCCTCTCTGCTACATCTTGAACAACAAGGTGATATCTACTTAATGCGTAAGAATAACCTCCAGGATAACCTCTCGACTCTGGAATCTCTCTGCCATTGACACTTAGTCTCATTTCACTCTTCCCCCTTTGGTCGAGAAGGTTCTCTCAATCCCTTGATGTTGATTCTCAGCTCATTCTAGGGTTTTTCTCAGTCCCTTGATGCTGAGTCTCAACTCATTCCAGGATCTCTCTCCCACGTTGCCAGGAAGGTCCACACCCCTGGGAGTCATGTCCCACGCAGAGAGGGGGAGGGTGGTGAGACTGCTCGTCATATTGGCTGGAGAGAGAGGCCACATCTGAGTAACAAAATAGGCTCTCTTGGGGGTGATTCTTAGGCCTAAATTTTAAGTAGACTTGACCTATCCTTTGTGGGGTTAAGTTTCATATGAACAAACCCCAAGACTGGGGGCTCAGCCTATAGCTTTGGTTGTCCACACTGCTTGTGAGAATATCAAGAATTCAACTTGAGGAAGTTGAATTTCTCCCCGCTCTCACCATTCCCCGAAGGGGGCTTGCAAATACTTTTCCAGTCACTGATCAAATCATTCTGGGGTTCATCGGGGCATCACTCTGGACAAACCAACAAATTGTCATGTGCTACCTGAGATTCCAAGTACCTATGACATTCAATCAAACTATCTACCTGAGTTATATTAGGAAATGCTCTAGTCAAAATATAAATTTTGTAAGTGTTACACATTTTTAAATGGTTATAAAATGATCTCACACTTTTGTATGGACAAGCGTTTCCTGTTGGTGTCACTTTCGGGCGTTTGAAGAGACCATTAAAAAGGTCAGGGATTGCGCGTGGCTGTTCCTCACACACAAAACCTGAAATTAAAAAAATTGTCCTCGTGGAAGAAAGCACAAGTTTCTCATTAAAATTTTTGAAAAGATTTTATTGTGAAGCTTTATATATATATTCAATATTTAATATTATCCTTATTACTTGCTACTTATTTTTCTTATTAAAATTATATAAAGAAAATGGAATTCATTATATTTTCAGCCAGCTCCCTACAGATGCCTCTGAATTACCCCCAGTTTACCCCAATGTGCTGTGCAAATTTTATAATTTACCTTGTGTGCTGAAGCGTGAAATGTTTGGGGAAGATTTGCTTTAACCTGCTCTGTGCTGTGCACCTCTCTGAACCGACTAGGGACCCCCCATCGGTGGGGGGAGAGGACAGGGGAATCACCTCCCTCCCCGCGAGCCTCCCCTGCCAGCTACCCCCTTCTCCTCCTCCCTCCCTGAGAGCCCCTTTCTTTAGTGAGAACCCCACTAGTTGCTATGCAACCCCAGTGCTGGTGAAGAGCCTGGCCTGACTTGGGGGTGAGCTGCCAAGACAGAGCTGCCTTCCTATTGAGAGCAAAATTATGATGGAGGGTAGGCGGGCCAGGGCACTCAGGGGCGTTCCCAGCCTCCCTGAGACAAAGGGCTTCTGCACAGGACTTCCGGGGACAAACCCTGGCCTGGGGTCCCCTGGACCCCTGGTTCCTGCATTGCACGGAAGTCTTTTCAGCGTCTGTCCAGAGGGGTTATGCATTTCAAGGCCGCACACTGCGACCACAGGTTTAGACCTTCTCCGAGGGCCCCAGGGCTACATCCTGCCTAGCCCCTGTAGCGCTGGCACTTGAGCCTGACTTGGCCCCCAGGACTGGGTGCTGCAGAGCAGTGGAGGGGGAGGGGCGGGGCTAGAAGGACGCGGGGGCAGATGTCGGCTCCTCCACTTAGGAACTCCGGGGTCGCTGGTACGCCAGCGAGCCACGCTCAGCCTCGGTCTCGCACCCACACGAGGGGTTATTGAAGAATCACTCGTGGGATCCCTGCCTGGGAGCTAATGCTTTCTCAGCCCTCGGCCCAGTTCCCGGCATGCGCCCAGTTCCCAGCATGCGGTGAGTCCACTGTTCAACCAGTGAGAACTAGAGTTACTATGTCATTATGATTTGTTTCCTCGTCTCCTTGAAGTTTTAATTTTTTTGTTATTGTTTTGCAACCAAGTTCTGGCAGATGCCTGGGTTTTGGGTTGCTGTGACCCTTTACCTTTTTATATAAATCTGACTCAGAGAAAACAGCATCCTGAGGCAGGAAAGACCAAACTCTGTGCGCATAAATCAATAATTCTGCACAATTAATAAAGGAAACGACCAGGAAATACCCAAGAGAGCCTCTTGAAGAAAATGACATTAAGACTGTTATCTAACATCCAGAGCTTTGTGTGTTCAACTCAGGATTTTGAAGCTGTGCCTTATAATAGAGTCAGGGCTCCGCTGGTCAGTGGGATGCGATGACTGTCCACTCTCACCAAATATTATGGCTAAAGAGGAATTTAGGCTGTTTTGAACTTTTTATTTTGGTTGCAGAACTAATAATTAAAAAACGAACCACTAGCGAATAGCACTGATATTACTGTTTCCTAAGCAAATCTTAGTATGTAAAATGGTGTTGTGCAGGAAACAAGCTCTGGGACAGCGGTTAGTGGGCAGTATGTTTACCAAGGAGTGTCCATGGGATAAACACCCACTGGAGGAGGAAGCAGGACCGGGCAGACGGAGAAGCCAGGCTGGGCTGCCGGCCCAGCGACAGCCCAGGCCAAGCCCACGGGACCTCTGCGGCTACACTGGCCCGTAACAGTGTCTGGTTGGGTCAAGACGACCAGACATTTATCCTGCCCCTTTGATCCGTCCTTGGATGCAGGCCACGCTGAAAAGGGCATGACCTCAGGTGTGGCGGCGCTCCGCACTTAGGAGCTGACAGCTAACGGTTGTCCACGGCAGCTTGAAGGGTCCTCGGGGCCACAATTTCTGTCCTTGCTAGAGGAGCCAGATCAGGTCTCAACACCCCCTCCCCGGTCTTTCTCCCACCCCCTCCTCAGCTCCCCGGGGCGGCTGCCAGCAGGAAGCTGGAGCTGTCTGGGGACAGGGCAGAGCAGGGCACCTCCTGCCAGGTAACTCTCACCTCCTTGGAGCGGAGTTAGGGTCCCGATGTCTGGGAGGCGAGAGGGCTGACGTCAGCTGGGCCGCTAAGGTTTCCCTCCACAGACAGAGTCGGTAACAGGGCCAGGTGGGCTCTGAGGCCGGGGCTGCATCCCCAAAGCTTTGCTCAATGATTGTGAGCACAAATGCTGACCATTCAGTGTGGGGACAGACACAAATGAGGGTCGGGAAGGCAGAACTTCTGCACACAAGGGCCGGGTGTACACCTGGTTAGGGTCTGGAAATAGAAACCAGTGGGCTGAGCCCATCCCCTGCAGGTGTTTGGGGGTGTTTGGTTTTCATTTTTGTTTTGGCTGACAAAGTGCTTCCCAGAAGAAAAAAAAATTAATAATTTGCTAACACTTTAGAGTTGGGGGATTTCACAGAAAAACCCAGATTTTCGGTTTCTCTGGAAAGATCAGAAGATCTTGGCCCCACCAAGTCTGCATCCTGACGTGGGGACTCTTGGGCAGGTGGAGAAATGTCGCTGCCTTTAGATGGGGCCCACGCTCTCCAATTCACCCCAGACCCCACCACTCCCTGCTGTCTGCCCAGCCCTGAAGATGAGAATGAATTGCTATTTTCAACTCAGGCCAATCTTGTTTCACTTCCAGCCATACCTTGTCTCCCACACCTGATTATTCTGAAGCAAATCCTATACACTATGTAATTTCATTTGTAAAATTTTCACTGCATCTCAAGAAAACATGCCCATGACACCATTATCACACCTGTATTGGTGGTCTACGGCTGCAGGACAAATAACCACGAAACTAAGCAGCTTAAACTGGCGGTGAGATCTAGAGACTTGATCAGGTTTAGGTTCAATTTCTACTATTCTTTTTGGCAGAAGTCCTGCCCGTCCCAGTCAGGGGTCCAACATGGGAAAGAGACACTACCCAGGCACTCGGATGAGGTAAGACATGGGATACCACTGCCATCCTTAGGGCTGGAGCACAAGGGAAGAGCTGAGGTGGCGGAATCTAAGGCTCTGGAGGTGGGAGTCAGACGTCTGAGAAGGCACCTCCCAGCTGCTGTTGGTTTCTCTGAGCGGCATGATGAAGGATCAATGGCGACCGAATCCACAAACAAGTGGGAAAGAGCCAGTCCCTTCTCCCTTCCTGCTCTCTCAGACTCAGGCAGGGTCTGACGTGGAACCAGCTGGCCAAGGGGAAAAGTGTTTTGCAGAGTGCCAGCCCCACCATCTCAAAACAGAGTTGACCGGGTTGAATAGCATCCCATCCAACATTCACACTCACCGGGAGCCTTAGCATGCGACCTTACTTGGAAATGGGGTCTTTGCAGTTGTAGGGTGAGCCCTAAATCCAGTACGATAGGCGTCCTTATAAGAACAGGAGGAGACAGCACACGCAGAGGACAGCCTGCGATGGCCAAGGCAGAGACTGAAGTTCCACACTTCAAGCCAAGGACCACCAAGGATGGTGGGCAACCACTGGAAGCTGGAAGAGGCGAGCAAGGCTTCCTTTGAGCCTTTAGAAGGAGCGTGGACCTGTTGTTACCTTGACTTCAGCCGTCTGACCTCCAGAACTGTGAGAGAGCAAATTTCTGTTGTTGTAAGGCTCCAAGTTTGTGGTAATTTATCACAGCAGCCCTAGGAGACCAAGACACCAAGTACAGAAGGGACAGGGGTGAGGGGGGTTGGATCTGAAAGCCAATAGCTGAATAATCATCGCCTGTCTTCATAGGAGGAGCTGTGTACTTCCATTAGGGGGTATATAATGCTTGAATAATTCTCCTTTTGTGTGTTATCAGCCATTGCTGGTGATGTGCTAACCCATCCCTCCACTTGGGATGACAGAATCTGCACAGGGTTTGACAGGACATGCCATGGCCTCCAGGGGGTAAGATGGAGAAATATGGCGCAAACCACTGGGTTGAGTGCTATTTAGAAGGACACACCCAGAGCTGATGAATGGCTCAATGTGCATCCACAGGGAGGTTTCTGGTGGATGGGCTGTGGTCCTTGACCCAGCACTGCTTAGCTTTTTTATCAATGACTTGAATGAAGCAGGAGAGGGTCATTCAATTACATTTGTCAACAGCAGTATTGCTTGACTATTTTTCACATCATGACCCTCATGAAAATTGCTATTATCTGTGCAATTCACCGGGGAAGTCCCAAGAAACTGAGGTGATCACTTGGAATGTGGCTGTCCCAGGGCTGAAGGGCTCAATACCTCAAGACTCGAGGGGCTCAATATCTGGGGCACACCCAGAGCATCTCACCAGCTGGGACCCTCTGGTTTAAAGAGGTGGTATGGCCAGGGTCCTGCCGCGCAGTGCAGCCCCCCTTCCCCTGTGTTCCCCAAGGGAGAAGAGCAATTGGGAAGCCAAATCATCACTTCATTATTTTCTGGGCAGTGAAGAACTCTGATAACCTGGGCTGAGCCACACAGCTTAAGTTTGAGATTTAAATGGGGTAGGGAGAGCGCTTGTCCTTCCTCTAAGTCAAAATCTAAGTGGGAACCTGGAAACAGAGATTAAAGGTGCCCATGTTTTAAGACATATTAGATACTTAGCTTCTTGTTCCTGAAGCGTGAGGGAGAGGAAAGGAGAGCCCCAAAGACAGAATAGGAGGTTCCGACCTCCCACCATAATGCGGTTAGGATGGGGGCAGCAGGACAAGGGAAGGCCCTAGATTGATCAGATGACATGGACTGAAAAGGAAAGAGCTAATTTCATGCAAGTAACATTTAAAAATGCACAGCAATCCCTCCCACAGGCCGCATGGCCCATCAATTCTTCCTCTCTGATGCGTATGAAGCGGTGTATTGGTTATCTACTGCTGTGTAACAAATTACCCTAAACTCAGTGGCTTTCAACAATATTTATCTCACAGTTTCTGAATGGCTTGGCTGGATAATTTTGGCTCGGATACTCGCCTAGGGCTGTAGTTGAAGTGTTGGCTGGGGTCGCTGTCATTTCAGGCATGACTGGGTCTGGAGGGCCCACTGCCAAGCTCATTCATGTGGCTGTTGGCAGAAGGCTTCAGTTCCTAGCCATGTGGACACCAGGAGACAGGGGTCACTGGGGACTAGTTTGGAGGCTGTCTACAGCAGGGGGGAGACGAGACCCTGTCTCTAAAGCCCAAAAGGGATATGGCAGACCCATCAAATAGGCAGGAAACAGGCTCCTGGGAAGAAGGATAAATTCTGCTCATGGCAGAACCAGGATCTAAAAAGATCTTGATGGGATTGAGTGATGGGCCAAACATAACAAAATTAAATTTAACAGAAATAATGAGGGGTCCTGTAATTGCCCAGCAGCACTAAACAGAGGGAGAGGTGGACCTCAGCAGCGAACATGAAAATTGCCTAGGGGTTTCAGCTGGCATCAACAGTTGTGCATCAAGAGTAGATGTAGCTGCTATGGGCTGGCCCATACAGGAAGGAAACAGGTGAACAGGAAGGGAAGCACTCTGTCCCATCCCCACTGGCCAGCCACCTGAAAGTAGGGAGCTTTATTGGGCGCCAGGATGTAGATAAACTGGTATACGTTCAAAGGAGGGGGCTTGGGATGGCCAGGAGACAGGAAGCATTGTCTTAAGCAGTGGAGGAGGTGAATGGGGATAGTAGAACTGCTGCGGTTTTTAAGAGGGCCCCAGCTTATTCCTTCTGCCTACAACCCCCAGACATAGAAGACAGAAAGGTGGATTAAAAGGAGGAATTGTTAAACAATGAAAGAAATTCTAGGTTGGAAATTCTTGCCCAGGTAAGTCATGAGTGTTTGGTCATTGGGAGGGTGTTGAGTCGAAGCTGGGAGCTTGTGCAGAAGGTTTTGCACACTCTTTGGGGAATTATATAAGACAATGTCTATGATTCCCCCTGACCATGATATTCCATTATTTCAAGGCTCCTTCTGGGCCAAAGAAATTCAGAGAGGATCCAGCCTATAGCCCTGCAAGGGACAATGCAGGAGAGGATCCCTGCACTTGGAGGGGCATTCTAGAGGGGAAATGGATCCTAAGCCAGGAGGAACATGGTCCAGGGACAGATGAAGCCTTAAAGTCTTCCCATCTCCAGACATGGGCCTCTCCCTGCCCAAGTTATTCTGTGGCTCTGTCCCACTATGAGTGGAAACCGTGCCACCACCTCCCAAGAAGTGGCACAACAAGCCTCCTACGCCATTGTCTTGTCACCAACCCTTGAAGGATGCCCCAATCTTTATTTTTTTAACTTTTTTTATTGTATAGTATAACATATATACAAAGCGAAGAAATAAAAAAGCAATAGTCTTCAAAGCGCTCTTCAACATATCCCAGAGTTTGTCATAGGCTACCATACGATCCTCTCATATTTTTCCTTCTAGTTGCTCCAGAATATAGGAGGCTAGAGGGCTTAAATATTTTTTTATCATCACAATCGACTTTTTTTCTGAAAAGTAACATATATACAAAAAAGCCATAAATTTCAAAGCACAGCACCACAATTAGTTATAGAACATATTTCAGACTTTGACATGGGTTACAATTTCACAATTTTAGGTTTTTACTTCTAGCTGCTCTAAAATGCTGGAGACTGAAAGAGGTATCAATTTAATGATTCAGCATTCATATTCATTTGTTAAGTCCTATCTTCTCTGTATAACTCCAGCATCACCTTTGATCTTTCCATCCCTCTCTCTCAGGGTGTTTGGGCTATGGCAATTCTAAATTTTTGATATTGGAAGGGTCTGTCACTAATACGGGACGATGGAACTATCTGATGTTGTGGAGAGGATGGGCTAGGTTTCAGGACTTATCTGGACCAGGGACCCGTCTGGAGGTTGTAGGTTTCTGATACTGATTTTTGCACATTAATTTTCTATCCCGCCGCATTGTTGAATTTGTTTATTAGCTCAAGTAACTTTGTTGTGGATTTCTCAGGATCTTCCAAGTATAGTATTTTATCATCTGCAAATAATGAGAGTTTTGCTTCTTCTTTTCCAATTCGGATGCCTTTTATTTCTTTGTTCTGCTTGTTTGCTCTAGGTGGACCTTCTAGCACAATGTCGAATAGTAGTGGTGGCAGTGGGTGGATGCCCCTGATCTTTTTGCCCCGCAAAAGCTTCTCAGAGGCCCAAGCCTACCCTGAGAGTGTCTCCCACTGAGGGGTCACAAGAAGAAAGCAGAGGCTGAGGATTAGGCTGCCAAAACCCACGGTGTAAAGAGGGACTTTGTGCTGCAGTTGTCAGAAGTCAGTCCTTTTCCTCCAGGTGAAAGGGTGACATAACCTGAGGGGGACTGAAGCTCGACCTTCAGTGGAAGGAGGAAATTTGTTATAGATCCACGTAACTCTTCCAAAGGCTCCCACATGTTACCCATCAGGTCACTCTGTTTGCTAAGGTTGCTGTTGGAGCTCCTGCCTTGTATCTGCTTGAGAGAAAAGAAGAAAACATTATCTGTTCAAGTGTCCACTGCCAATCATCTATCCAACTATTAATCAACCATAAATGCATTTATATATGAATCCATCCACCATCCATGCATCTGTGCATCTACCCATACATTTATCCATTAAGTCATCATCCAGATATACTCTCACCCAACCATCCATCCATCCATCCATCATCATTCAAGTATCCATTCATCCAATCATCCTTTCACATGTCATCTGTGAATCCATCCTCTATCCATCCAGCTGTTCATCTGGCCAACCAATCATTTACCCATCATCCACCATCTCCATCTGTAGTGGACACTGGCATATGCTTCCCAGATTCCCCTGCAAGGAAGGACTTTCGGTGTCAACTGCTAGGAGTCCTGGTAGCAAACATCCTTTAGCTGCCTGGTCCTTCAAGGATTAGCACAACCACTAAAAGTTGCCTTGCCTGAGGTCACGCCCCTTCCCAATGTAGTCTACATCCAATTACATTAGATGGAGTTATAAAGGCCTGACCATGTTGGCCTATCAGCACAACTCTGAAGGGCCATCCTTGCTCCAGAGTTCTCCATGGTGTTGCCCAAGGCTGTTGGGTATGCATTGCAGCTTCTCCCTCTGCCGAGTCCTGCTTCCTTCCCCTCCTTCCACAAGTGTTGATCTCAAGGGCAGTACTTAATAAATAGCCTCCACATTAAACTTTGCCTCATGGTCTGCTTCCAGGGAACTCAACCTGTGACTGTGACTCAATTCTTTTATCCATAAATGCATTCCTCTATCCATGTATCCATCTACCCAACCCAGAAGTCAATATTTACTTTAAGTTTGCTATTTGCATAAGAGTTGTACAGTATAGGGGACACAGATATGAATCAAACATGGGTCCAGAAGCTTATGGTCTAATAGTAACTAACGATTAGGCCTGTCCACCCATAGCTCTAACAAGTAAGTCAAAGAGGGCATGGTTGATACAGGTGAGTGGATAAGGGAAGGCTTCATGGAAGAGGTTGAACCTGAGATGAGCCGTGAAGGCTGGGGAATGGAAAATAGAATTTGGTTATGTGGGATTCGGAGGGAAGTGACTTTCTGTGTGATAAGAATGGCTTATGCAAAGGCATATAGAGGGTCAAATGAGAATTATTAACTGAAGGGAAGAGGCAGGTGTCACAGCTGGGCACAGCTGGACCTTGGGTGGCCTCATGACATCCATCTCCTCTGCTCTTCACTCTGCCCCTCCTCTACAAAGCCCTTTCTTTGCTCCCATCTCTTCCTCCCACCTGCGTCCTTTCTGCCCTCACAGGAAGCCTGACTTGGTTACCAGCCAAAGCCCAGCAGTCTGGCCAAAGGCAGAAAGAACTAAAGGCTGCAGCAGCGAGGAAGACAGGATATTTTCCTGGCTGTAGGAAAGAGGAGGTGAAGGCATGCTTGGAAGGCTGTTTTATCCAAGGCTGCTTACTCCTCAGAAAGCTGCTTCCTTCATTTCGCTTTTGGATGAATAAGAAACCAGATGGCCCAGCTGGTTGGTGAACACTGTGTGGTAATGAGGCCAAGGTTGCCGCATAACCCCAGGAAGGGCCTGGAAGCCTTACATGCAGAAAGTCTGTTCACAGATCTCAGACTTAAGCACAGATGGTAACCTTGACCTTGGCCAGGTATGCAACCCCTGACCCCTGCCATTAACTTAGCCCTGACTCTGATCACAGACTGAGCCCAGAGTCTGGCTGCAAAAGAAGCCCCAGACACGATTCAATTAACCAGCCTTCTGGTAGCTCTATGTGGAAGGACTTCTAGAGCTGCTGAGTGCGTTCCTGGATTGCCTTGGGGCTGCTGACAGGCTCTGGGGTGTCCCAGGTAGCATACCTGGGCCCAGGGGTGGTGTACTCAGGAACGCTGGCTTCTGCTCGCTGCCAGGGAGGACCCCTGTCTCTTGGCTGCTCTCTCAGTTAGGGAGCTTCCTGCCAGAAACGCTTCCTGCTGGGTGGAGCGTCTAGGAGGCAGCTGATGGGTCTCCATACCTAGTCATTCTTTTTTTTAACTTTTCACTTTGAAATACTTTAAAACTTATGTGACAGTCACCAAAATAATATAAACCCCATACAGAGAACTCCAATATACATACATACCCTTATCACTGCAGAAAGCCAGATCCACCAAGGTCAATATTTTACCACATTTGCCCTATCATTCTGTCTGTCTATCTATCTATCCATCTATCTGTCTGCCTGTCTATCTACCACTCCACCTGAGTGTAGGTTGCACACCTCATGACCCTTGAACACTTAATATTTCCAGGTACATTTCCTAAGAACAAGGATGTTCGCTTATGTGATCATCTTAAGTGCAGTTATCAAGTTCAAGAAATTTGGCACTGATATGAGGCTTACAGTCTATATTCCATTTTTTTGTACGTCCCCAAAATGTCCTTTTGGGCATTTTCTCCTCCATTTTCAGATCCTGTCGAGGATCATTTATTACATTTAATTGTCATTATCTCTTTAGTTGCTCATTCTTCTTTTTAGTTGTGGTATCATACACGCAACATCAATTTTCACGTCTCACCCATCCTCAGCGCACCGCTCAGTGTGTTTACAGCACTCTAGTGCACTCCCCACCTTCCACCACTCGAATCCCCACCTCCGCAAACAGAAACCCACGTCCACTATGCATTGGGTCCCCACTGCCCCTTCTCGCTCTGACCCAGGCAACCTTCATTCTCACGTTTGTATCTGTGAACTCTCATGTTCTCCAATGTTTTTTTATAGTTGCCATAATCAGGTAGTATAATGAGAATCCTTTATTTTATGCATGATTGGTCTGTAAACACACAACTTCTTTAATAAAAAAAAAGCTTAACAGGAAAAAAATTAACATCTTAAATCCATAACACTCTCCTTTGCTTACATGCCAATGTCAGTGGTGTATATATATATATATATATATATACACCTTCCTCTACCCTCTGTCCACCCACCTTTAAGCAGTTCTTGTCACAAATTTCATGCTCCTACATTATGAGTCCCAAACTACTGATTTATCATTACATTTTATGCATTTGCCTTTAAGATCCTGTAAGAAGTGAAAAGTGGAGTTACAAACCCAGATCACAATAATACCAGCATTTAATACCAGCCCGTCATCACTCTTATCAGAGATTCTTATTTCTTCATGCAGCTTTTCTCTATTGTCTAATGTCGTATTCCTTCCACCTAGGGAACTCTCTTTAATGTTTCTCTTAAGGCTTGTCTAGTGGTGACATCTTCCCTCAGCTTTTGTTTATCTGGGATGGTCTTAATCTCTCTCATTTTAGAAAGACAGCTTTTCCAGATATAGAATTCTTGGTTGGCAATTTTCTGTTTTCAGCACTTTAAATATGTCATCCCACAGTTGTCTCATGGTTTCCATTGAGAAGTCGGCACTTAATCTTATTGAGGTCCCTTTGTGTGCTACACGTTGCTTCTCTCTTACAGGTGCATATGTCTCTTGCTTCCCTCTGTATCTTTGGCATTTGACATTTGATTACAATGTATTGCAATGTGGGTCTACTTGGGTTTATCCTGTTACGAGTTCATTGAGCATCTTGGATGTGAATCTTCATATCTTTCATTAAATTTTGGAAGTTTTCATCCATAATTTCTTTAAATATTCTCTCTACCCCTGTTCTAGTTTGCTAGCTGCCGGAATACAGCACACCAGAGACAGATTGGCTTCTAATAAAAGGGGATTTATTTTGTTAGTTCTTCAGAGGAAAGGCAGCTAACTTTCATCTGAGGTTCTTTCTTACATGGGAAGGCACAGGGTGATCTCTGCTGGCCTTCTCTCTAGGCCTCTGGGTTCCAACAACTTTCCCCGGGGTGATTCCTTTCTGCATCTCCAAAGGCCTGAGCTGAGCTGTGAGTGCTGAGATGAGGAATGCTGAGCTGCTTGGGCTGTGCTACGTTGAGTCTCTCATTTAAGCACCAGCTAATGAAGTCAAATGTCATTCATTGCAGCAGGCACACCTCCTAGCTGACTGCAGATGTAAATCAGCAACAGACGAGGTTCACGTACCATTGGCTCATGTCCACAGCTACAGAACTAGGTGCCTTCACCTGGCCAAGCTGACACCTGAACCTAACTACCACAACCCCTTTCTCTTTCTTTTTCTTCTGGGACTCTCACATTGCCTCTATTGGTAGACTTTATGGGTCAACAACAAGAACAACAAAGCAAAAAAGAAAATACCTTTCCCAGTCTTTGCAGATTGAACTGGGCTAGTGTTTTCTTTCTGAGTTTATCCTACAATGAGTTTAGAGAATAGCTCCAAGCCAAAGTATAGGGCTTTCCCTGGTTCTTTGTGCCCACCATCCTGTCTTGGTTGTGTGTGTGGCCCTAGGAACTGCCCTGTTGACATAGATACAAATGTCCTTCTGCCCTAGGAAACAATTCCCTCATGGCCCTGGGCACTGCACTGTGTGTCCTGCAGCCAGCAGCCCCCGCCCCGGACAACGTGACGTAGCTGCTCTCCCACAGCAGTTAGGAGAGCTCCGTGCTGCCTTCTACGTGCAGAGCAAGTTCTGGGTGGGCGAGTCCCACCAGATAGACTGGACCAAATATACATGCTCCAAGTATGTGCATGAGGGTTACTCTGCTCCCTCCAGAACCGGGACCAGGGATCTGTGCTGGGACCGAAGGCCTGCACTGAACCAGTGAGTAGTCGGAGTAGGGGATCAACTCGGGGTGCCATGAGGTCCTCGGGGTGCCATGAGATCCTACCAGTTTTAATAGCCTTTATCTTGGTTCAGCACATGCCTGTTACTGCAGCCCTTTATCTGTTTCCTGACGTTTTGAGGAGACTGCCTCTCATAGTTCTTGCATGCTGTTCAAAGCTTTTGTGGCGGTCCAGAGCCTCCAAGCTTCTCACTCCAGCATCCTGATGGGGTGAAGTCCTTTGGTGTTGCTTAAAGAGGATTCTTGCATTGAGAGGCCTGCCTTGGACACCACTTGCTGACCACGTGGCCTGGAGTCACTGCCTTGCCTCCTTGAGCTTTGGCGTCCGCCTCTGTGCGCTGTGACAGGAGGCGCATGCATGCTGTGGCCCCACCGAGGGTGCCCACGAGACAGCATGTGACACCCCGAGCAGAGTGCGGCGGCGGCGAGGGCTCGCCCCGCCGTCCGCGTTTCAGGTGCTGCTCTAAGGCTCCCTGCAGAAGGAGGGCTGCTGAGAATTGCGTGGTGCCGACATCTGAGAAGGGTGAGGACGAGTCATGCCCCTCTGAGCAGAGAGCCAGAGCGAGGGGGCCAGCCGGGGCCTAGGGATGGGGCCGGACAGTGGACTCAACTGGGCTCGTCCCGCATGGCCCACCCTGTCACGCCCACCCGACAACGCCGTGGGGCTCTCCACCCGTGGGGATACCAGCGGTGGCCCCGGGCGGCCCCCGTCGCGGGCAGGAGCCAGGCTCGTCTGCAGCCTCCGCAGGGGAAGCGAGACTCGCAGCGCCTCCGCCGCTGGCCGCGCAACCCCGGGGGAGCCGCGGGCCCGATTTTGGGACGGGAAGCTTGGGTTTCCGAGGCGGCACTGGCCTCCCGCTGGCTGCACAGCAGACCCCCCGCTAGGGGCGGGCGGGGTTGCCCGGGGGCCGGGCCGCCTCCTGCGACGCAGGGCGCTCTGCACCCAGAGCTGCTGGGGACGCTCGCCCGGAACCCGCGCTCGGCGGCCCCGCTCCCCTCTCGCCCTGCTCCCCACTCCTCCACCCCGACCCACCGCGACTCCGGCTGGGCCGCACCGAGGCTCTGCTGAGCTGCCCTGGGGCCGGGATGCCGCCCCGGGGAAGAGCGTGAGCGGGAAGATGAGCTCACCAAAATTCAAAACGGCCCCGCCACGCCATGTCCAGGCCCCGCGGCCCCACCGTGCCCTCAGGGTGACAGCCACGCCCTTGGGCCTGGCTCCCAGGGCCCCGGTTCCCTCCAGCCCTCTGGTCTCTCCTCTCCAGGGACCAACTTGCCCCTCGGTGCGGCCGCACCGTGTGTCCTGGGCACCCCGGAAGCCCGCCGCTCTCACCCCTCGTGGGAGCTTTGTCTTGCTTCCTGGCCACCTCGTCTGTTCACCCGGCTGCCTCCTCTGCCTCCTGTTTTCTTCGCCTAGATGTTAGGGAACTTATGTCAGCATCAGGAGCCTTCTCTGTACTCACCAGGGCTGTGCCTCTCTCACCAGATGCCTGGGGCAGAATTGCTGGCTTGCTTTGCTGTCTCTTCCTCCAGGGTGCTGTATCCCCGGCACGTGGCAGGAGTCTGCACACGGGGTGCTGGGGAACAGCTGTAGAATGAGTGGGTGAAGAGTGAGTCCCCAGCTGTCCTGGGTCAGCTCCTGGAGGAGGTGGTCACATCAGCAGGTCCCCCTGGGGATGGGAGAGGAGGCAGGGGAGTGGCTGCCTTGAGGGTGTTAGTATATAAAGCTTCTGAGAGAAAAACCAAAACGAAAACCCAGGCAGTGGGTCACCCATCCCAGTGAACAACTGGAAACCATTTACACGTCCGGCGTTCAGGAACTGGTTCAGCACATTGGGCCCAGGTACTCCATGGGGAATTGTGTAATGATTAAAATGACCACTGCAAAGGGAAAAATAGGAGCCCAGATGACCATAACAAAAACTATGTTAGAAATATGGAAAAGCGTTTGAAGTAATTTGTCATAAATGAGAAAGTAGCATGCAAAATTATGCATGCCCCAGGATTCATGCATGTGACAATGTGTGTGTGGGTGTGTGAGACATGGGGGGGGTAATTAGACTCTGAACATCCCACTGGGTTCAGGGTCTAATGGAGACAGGGGCCAATATCTGTGGCAAGAGACAAAGGGTGAGTGGAGAAAAGAAGGTTGCTTCCCAGCTCTTGGAGGAAAGGGAGTCATGCCCTGGAGGCCTGGAGAGAGGTCAGGCCTTGGTTTCCCATTTCTCCTGCCTCCCCTTCTGACTGCCTTATGGTCCTGCTGGGAAAGGCACCCCACATTCCCCATTTGCCAATCTGGAGAAGGCACTGAGGACACGTCCTGAAGTCCTGGGGAGGGAAACAAGACTGGGTGGACCAGGGTCTCTTCCCGGAGCCAAGGTTGAGGCTGCCCTCCCCGCTCCCTGCTCCTGGCCCCTGCTTTTTGGGGCAGTATGTTAGTTTGCTAGCTGCGGGAATGTGATATGCCAGAAATGGAACAACTTTTAAAAAGGGGAATTTATTAAATTGCAGGTTTACATTCCTAAGGCCATGAAAATGTCCCAATTAAAGCAAGTCTATGAAAATGTCCAAATTAAGGCACCAATAAGAGGTTACCTTCACTCAAGAAAGGCTGATGAAGTTCAGGGTTTCTCTCGCAGCTGGAAAGGCACATGGCAAACATGGTGACATCTGGTAGCTTTCTCTCCAGGCTTCTTGTTTCATGAAGCTCCCCCAGGGGTGTTTTCCTTCTTCATCTCCAAAGGTCTGTGGCTGTCTGTGGCTGTGTGGGCTCTTGTGGTTCTTGTGGCTCTGAGGCTCTCTCCAAAATGTTCCCTCTTTTAAAGGATTCCAGTAACCATGACCCACCTGGAATGGGTGGAGTCACAGCTCCCTCTAATCAGAGGCTAATACCCACAATTGGGTGAGTCACGTCTCTGTGGAGATGATATAATCATGTTTCCAACCTACAGTGCTAAATAGGGACTAAAAGAACCGGCTGCCTCCACAAGATGGATGAGGATTAAACCATGGCCTCGCTAGGGCACATCATCCTTCCAAGCTGCACAGGGGGTCCTGTGCTCCATCTCCCTGTCTGAGGCCCTGGCTCTCTCAATGTGCTCCATGGACGTCCTGGTCCGCGGCCCAGAGTAGAAGCTAAGAGAATCTTCTCACCTTGCCTCAGGCCTGGCCACAGCCCCATTCTGGCCAGAGAAGCTTCCCCTCTCTCTGCACCTAAAATGCTCCATCCAAGAAGGGGCTTTCTGAGGTTCATTTCCTCTCAAAAGATGCCTATTCCCCACTTAAAAAAAATATATATATACTCATCACCCTGATCATTTAAAAAAACATTTGCATTACTCTAGAAAAAGAAATAAAAAGAAAAAAGAAAAGCTCACACATACCATACCCCTTACCCCTCCCTCTCATTGACCACTAGTATTTCTATCTACTCAATAGATTTTAACCTTGTTCCCTATTCCCCTTTCATTCCCGCCCTCGGCCCCAGCTCATGGAGCCACAGGGGAGCCCAGTTACCCCACACCTATCACCCTGCTTCTTTCCTGCTCTAGGGAGCCTGGGGCTGAGTGGGAAGGCTTCAATTTCACCCCATCATGAGGGGGAAAGTCTCCTTGCACTTCTGCCTCCTACCTGGACCCCAATCTTGATATTTCCCTTCCCCTGGCTCCCTGGGAGTCCTAAGCAGAGGGGAATTTTCTCTCAGAGGGCTGGGACTGGATCACAGGCTTCATGATGGAAGGATGACCACTCAGGGGAAATGTCACACTTGGCAGGTTGGCACAGGGAGCGTGGGGGGCTGGCACCATAGGGTTAGCGCCACACCCCTAATACCGTCCCTCCTAGGCGGGTTTGGCATGGCGTTCAACTCTTCATTATATTACTCTGAGCTTTCCCAACCATCTAAAAGAAATATGCTTACTTTCAGAATCAGAGAAAAAGCTGCTAAAGGGCTTCCCTCCCCACCGACTTGGACTGCTTCTAGTTTGCCCACCTGAAGGGCTGACCCTGACCTTACAGGCGCACCGCAGTCAGGTGACGGGCCGGCTGCCTCCTGAGCATCAAAGCAGAGGCAGCAGCAGGTGAGGAGGAGCACAGGTGCTCTAGTCTGCCAGCTGCCGGAGTGCAAAGCACCAGAAACAGAATGGCATTTAACAAGGGGAATTTAGTCAGTTGCTAGTTTACAGTTCTAAGGCCGAGGAAATGTCCCAATTAAAACAAGTCTATAGAAGTGTCCAATCTAAGGCATCCGGGGAAAGATTCCTTGGTTCAAGAAGGCCAACGAGGGTCAACGTTTCTCTCCCAGCTGGAAGGGCACGTGGCGAACATGGCGGCGTCTGCTGGCTTTTTCGTGGCTCTACCAAAAAAGGGACTCTCTCCAAAATGTTTCCTCTTTTAAAGGGTTCCAATAAGCAACTTCACCTTCAATGGGTGGAGACACACCTCCATGGAAATCATCTAATCAAAAGTTGCCACCCACAATTGGGTGGGTCACATCTTCATGGAAACAATCAAAATGCTCCCACCCAGCAATATTCAGTGAGGATTAAAGGGCATGGCTTTTCTGGGGTCCACCGCAGATCCAGACCAGCACAACAGGCTTTGGGGTCGGCTCTCCAGGCTCCACTGTTTGCCTACCACGTGGCCTTGACAGATGCTTACCCTTTCTGAGCTCGTTTCCTTATGAATTAAATGTAGTTTAACAATGTCTGCCTGGGAGGGTTCTTGTGACAATGAAATGTGGTAAGTTGTTTTCTGTGCTTTACACAGTCTCTGACACGTGGTAAACACTCCAAAAACGGTGTCTTCCGTGTACAAGGGGTAAAGGCAGTGTTGTTTGTAAGAACAACTTCATAAAGTCCTATGTGGAAAGCTCCATGCAGATCTGCGCCCTGAGCCCCAGGGTTTGTCTCAAAGGGTGTCACAGATCTGCCCTCTGACCCCAGAGTGTGGAGGGGGATTTGCACTTGGCAGGCTGCGGTGGTGGGTGCTGCTGGTGCGTTGTGGTGCTCGGACTGCGGCAGAGTACCTGTGGTGGGTACCCTGATGCCCACCACTCCACTGTGCAGACCAAACCCACTCCCACGGGAGGAAGCGCTGATGGGAAAGGCCCAGGGGGTGGCTCAGAACCTCCGCATTCCCAGAGCACAGGGAGGCACAGAAAGCAATGTTTGAAGAAATAATGGATGAAATCTTTCCAAATTTGATGAAAACCTAATTTATCCACGCATCCAAGCTGGGCAACGAATTCCAAACAAGATACAGGACACACACACACACACACACAATCACACAGGGTATATCATAGACAGATTTCTGAAAAACCAGTGATAGAATCTTAAAAGCTGCCAGAGAATAAAAACAGAAGAACAGAGATAAAATTACCACAGACTACCTGTCAGAAACTATACAAGTCAAAAGATAATGGAAACTCTTATCAACTGAGAGTTCTATATCCAGTGAAAATATCCTTGAAAAATTAAGGCAAAATAAAATCTTTTTCAGATGTATAAAAGCTGAGACAATTTGTTTCCAGCAGACATGCACAAGAAGAAATGTTAAAGGAAGTTCTTCAGGCAGAATGAACATGATATTAGATGGAAAATTGGATCCACATAAGGGAACAGACAGTGCCCCAAATGGTAAAATATATGACTTTTTTTCTCATTTAAAAGTTTCTTTAAAAGAGAATTTGTATTATGACATTCATAATATATATAGAAGCAAAATGTATTAAAATAATAGTATAAAGGATGTGTGTGTGTGGTAGAACAGAATAATACTGTTTTAAGAATTCTTCAACAAATTAAAGAATACTTTAACCATTAGGTCAACCACAAAAAATAAAAATAGGCAACATAACTAATAAGTCAGTGGAGATAAACAGATTTCTAAAAAAAATACTCAGCCTGAAAGAAGGCATGAAAAGAGAAAAAGGAAACAAAGAATATATGGGACAAATAGGAAAAAGAATCTCAAAATGGTAAATTTAAACCAGCATATTGACCATTACAATAAAATGTAAATGGTCTAACCATTCTAGCTGAGGCAGAGATTTTCACAATGGACATAAAAGCAAAACCAAATTATATGCTGTCTATAAAAGAACATTTAAATATAAAGATACAGATAGGTTACAAGTAAAATAATGGAAAAAGATATTCCATGCAAATATTAATCATGGATAGAATGTTTATCCTAATATGACAAAGTAAGTGTCAGGATAAAGAATATTACCAGGGATAAGGAAAATGTTTTCTTGGGGTAATGTCATCAAGAAGACATAATAATCTTAAAAGCTTAACAGAGCTTCAAAGTATGTGAATTAAAAACCAATAAAACTAAGAGGAGAAATGGACAAATGTACTTATTATTTTTGGAGATTTAACATTTTTCTCTCAGTAATTCTATAGAACAAGTAAAAGAAAATCAGTATGGCTATAAATGACTTGAACAACGCTGTCAGATAACTTGACTTAGTTACATTTTTAGAACACTTTACCCAACAATAGCAGAATACACACTGCTTTCAAAGGTGCAGACGGAACATTAACCAAATATACTGGGCCATAAAGGAAGTCTCGATCAATTTAAAGGGATTGAAATTATGCAGAATATATTCTCTGATCAAAGCAGAATCAAATTAGAAATCAATAGCATGTAAACAGAATGTAAATAATCCAAGGATCAAAGGAGAAATGATAAAAGAAATGATAAACTACTTAACTGAATGAAAATAGTATAAAATTTTAGAGATGACGCTAAAGCAGTGCTTAAAGAGAAATTTAGAGTATTAAATGCTAATATTGGAAAAGAAACGCCTCAAATTGATTCTTCAAGCTTCCACCTTAAAAAGCTAGGAAAAGAGGAGTTTAAATTAAAGCCAAAATAAATAGAGTCAGAAATATTAATAAATATTATTAAATAAAAATCAGAGCAGAAATCAGTGAGATAGGAAACAAACAATAGAGAAAGTCAATGAAACTAAAAACTTGTTTTCTGATAAAAATCAATACAATTGATAAACCTCTAGCTAGAGCAATGAAGGAAAAAAAGCCATGAATTGCCAGTATCAGGAAAGAACAGGGGATTATCAGTGCAGATCCCATGGGCATCAAAAGGATAATAAGGATGAATTCTAAACAACTTCATGCCAATAAATGTGACAATTTAGGTGAAATGGACAAAGTCCATGAAAGACACAAACTACCAAAGCTTGTTCAAGGAGAAACAGGATAGGGCAGGCCATGGTGGCTCAGTGTCAGAGTTCTCACCTGCCATGCCGGAGACCTGGGTTTGATTCCTGGTGCCTGCCCATGCGAAAAAAAAAAAAGGATAAATTTTGCAGCTCTCTATTAAGGAATCTAATTTTTGATTAAAAACCTTCCCACACAGAAAACTCTAAGTTTAGTAGGCTTCACTGGCAAAATCAAACATTTAATGAAGACTTAATACTAATCATATAAAATTATTTTCAAAATGTAGGGATTGGAGGGCTCCAGGGGCCTAAGCCGTGCCCACTGCAGAGCTTTATGAAGGAGAGATGCTGGAGCAGAGGAGCAGAGGAGGAGCCTACTAGCTTCCCCGTGAGGATGGAAAGAAATCTTAATGTTAATGTCCAGCTTACGGCAACTCAGTCTTTAGAGAGAGGAAAGGTCCGTGCTACCCTGAGAAACTGGGGTCCAAGCCAGAAGCCCCTGCCACAAACTCTCACCTAGAGAAGGTCCCCATGGTGGGGATTTGGCCTTCTCCCCCTTCTGACTGATCTCCCCCCACCTCTGCCCTAAGGACAGGGCGGTCCCTTGGGAGCAGCGCTCCTTGCCCCTCTTTCTGTATGCAGAGTAGCTTCAGGGCAGTGCACGGGACAGGACCAGGCAGTCTGTCCTCCAGGCTCAGGGAGGACCGGGAGGGGTCTCCCAGGGGGCCCCACAGCCCAGACTGGACCTGATGCCCTCCTGCCCGGCACAGCACCGAGGCATCCACAGGCTGTGGTGGGCATCGTGCCCTCACCCAGCAAGGCCCTGACTCTCCTTCTCCTTGGCATCGCCCACTTGAGAGAGGTGGCCCCTCCCCAGCAGTGTGGTCAGGGAACCCTACAGGACCTCCCGGGTGCCAAGCCTTGCCCACGCTCCTTCTCCTGGTCTGCCCTGCCCACCATAGACTCTTTTATTTCTTAAATTTTTGTAATTTATTGAGATATATTCACACACCATCCAAAGTGTACAATCAGCGGCTCACAGCATCATCACATAGTTGTGCTTTCATCCCCATGGTCATTTTCTGATCACTCGCATTACGCCAGAAAAAGAAATCAGTAGGAAAAAGAAACCCCAAACATCCCATACCCCTTCCTCACTCTATGATTGACCACTAGTGTTGGACTCTACTCAATTTTAAGACTTACACTAGAGGTAGATTAAATATATATCTTCTATACATTTATATACAAGATATAGAAATACGTATCACTGGAACAGAAGAAAACATCCAGAAGCAGACCCACACAAACATGGGCAACCAGCCCTGTTTTTTGCTGCATAGTTTTACAATCATTACCAAAGACCAGGTCTAGTGGACCACAGCCCAGCAGCTTCAGGGGTTTCCTTCTGGCTACTCTAAAACACTGGACACTGAAAAGAAGTGTCTTTGCAGTGAGCCAGCAGCCACACCCATGGCCACCTCTCCCTGCCCTGACTCTGCCCCAGTAGGGAGTGACATGACCAAGTCCCTCTCCCCACAAGACACCCGAGAAACACACAATGCCTTTTCTGGGCCAGAGACCTGAGGGTGCAGAGGTCCCCGCTGCCCCCTTCCCCGCAGTCCTTCCTTCCTCCTCACACTTGCACCGCCCCCCACCCGCTTCAGCCTGGGCACGCATCTGTCACGGAGACAGCTGGCCACGGCGCCGGCCCCACCCACCTCCCCGAAATCACTTCTTTTACACATTTCTGTGGTAGAATCTGGGGTGCCTGGGGGTCTCTCCTCGGGGGCTGGGGACGCTCAGACAAGGCTGGGAGAACTGCTGCGCCCCTGCCCGGTGGGATGGGGGAGGCTGGGCGCGGAACCACCCACAGCAGGGTGCCACGCCCGGCTGTGCCACTGCCGATGGCAGGAAGCTCGTCGCCCCGGCCGGGCCCGTGTCGTCTATAAAACGGGCTCACGCACTCCCGCCTCGCAGGGCCCTCACCAGAGCGCCTGGCTTGGTGTTTCTTTCATGAATCAATTAACCAATTATTTTTCAAATGCTGTTTTAATTTCTTCTATGGCAGGTATTGAAAGATGGAACCCAAATAAACTAAAGCTCCTTGGGGGAGTCCTCAATAATTAACATTTATTGTGGCAACATATATGCAAATGCAGCTTTCCATTCTAACCACTTTAAGTGTACAATTCAGTGGCATTAATCAATTTTACACTGCTGTGCTACCATCATCACCTTTCATTACTAAAACTTTGTTTTTTTGACATGTGTAGGCTCTGGGAATTGAACTTGGTTCTCTGGCATGACAGGTGGGAATTCTAACAATGAGCCACCATCGCACCACCGATTACCAAAACTTGTAATCACCCCAAACTCTTTCCACTTTAAGCAATTACTCTCCATTCTTCACTCCCCACCCCCATACCCCACCAGCCTTTGGTAATAATGTCTAATCTACTTTCTGTCTCTGTGAATTTGCTTCTTTTAGATATTTCATGTAAGTGGAATCATCTTTGTCCTTTTGTGTCAGGCTTCTTTCACTTAGCATAATGTTTTTGAGGTTAGTCCGTGTTGCCGCAGGCATTAGAACTTCATTCCTTTTCCTGACTGAATAATATCCCATCACATGGATATGACACATTTTGCTTGTCCATTCATTTGCCAGTGGGCACCCCTGGGTTGTTTCCACCTTCTGGCGATTGTGAATAGTGCTGCTGTGAACACTGCTGGGCCGATGTCTGTCTGAGACCCCGTTTAGAGTACATATTAGGAGTGAAATCACCAGGTCATATGGTAATTCGTGTTTAACTGTCTGAGAACTGCCGTCTGTTTCCCACAGCAGCTGTACCATTTTACATTCCCATCAGCAACGCATGAGGGCTGCGATTTCTGCACAGCGTCTCCAGCGCACGCTTCCCCGCGAAGCTGTGGCTTTTATTCATATGGGTGAACCCCAGATGCTGCATCCCTCCCCTTCCCCAGGACGCAGAGCCTGCCCCTCCCGCCAGGGCCCCTGCTCTGGGCTGCCTGACCACTACTCATGCTGACGCTTACTCTCAGGGCTCTGAAACAGGACGACGACTTCACATAATACTGACTCTGTCAGGAGGGCTCCCACCCTGGAGCCCAGTCTTGTGAGTTACAGCCAGCCGGTTCCTGGCAGTGTGGGCTGGAGTGGTGAGGAGCCGTCAGGGGAAAGGCTAAGCCATTGGTGTTGCTGGAGGCCCTGGGAAGGGCCGTGGGGTCTCCTCATCTTCAAGAGCAAAGGCCATCTCTGGACCTGGATTTTTTGTTTGCTTGTTTGGATGACAGTTTCTCTTCTGTTATAGCCCAGATGTGCTTTAAGAACCACCTCCCCAAACATCAAATCTCAAGAGCAATTTCCAAGGGCTTTTCTCTTGAGGAATTACTTGCAAATAATTTTTGAGATGCAGGAAGAAGGACATTTCTGTTGCAAAGGTGAGATCTCTGGGCTTCAGAGTTGTGGAGACCTAGATTCGAATCCCAGCTCTGCCACTGCATTCACTGACTCCACAAATGCCAACGGTTTGAAGCTCTCTGTACCCTAGAAAAGATGTTCTTAAAGCTAATCCCCTTTTGTGGCTTCTGCGGCCCCACCTAACTGCGCTTATAAGAGGAAGAGGAAATCTAAAGCTCAATTGTTAGGAACATTACTCCAAAATGAAGATAAAGTATCTCAGAAATTGTGTTGGAAGTCACCGCCGAAATAGGATTCCATCTATAGCAATTCAATTTGAGGGCAATCTTTTCTGGAACACACACTTACGGCACAGAGTAGGGTCAACTCTCCTTTCCAGGCTCCCGCATCCCAGCCCGGGGCCGGGCCGCTCCATGAGGCCTCTCCCGGGCCCTGCCTATGGCTCTTTACCCTCCCACTCGGTGCGTGCCCCCTAAGCCGGGGCCCGGTGAAGCGGAGTGTGGAGACACAATGCAGGACAGAGGCAGCTGCAGGTCCAAGGGGTTCACACGACTCCTCAAGCTCAGCACTGCCAATTCCCACGGCTCACAGAGCTACAGTGCCACGTGACGAGACTGGATGGCGTGGCTCGGCAAACGCAAATCCACGCCACGGAAGGGCCAGTGTCCCTTCCCCACTGGGCTCAGACGTGTGCTTGGTGTCCTTCTCATACCCTGTACAACTGGATGCAGGTGACGGGGAGCCAAGCCTCTGCGCCAACCTGGGTCTAGTCCTACTTCCTCAGAACAAGCGAACTGAGGCCCAGAGAGGGGAAGGGGGGTGCCCAAGGGCACCCAGCTAACAAGTGGCAGGGGCGGAGCTGGGGCCAGCTCTCCTGACTCCCCACTCCCCCTGCTTACCCCAAGACCAGGAGAGGCCGAGAGAGCATCTGTTTCTCTGTACACAGTTAAAGCAACTGAGATGCAGGGACTCCGATAGGACAGAAGCAGCAGGGGCATCCTGGGTCGCAGCCCTGGCTCTGTTGCCTCTCCCTCCAGATAACCAACAGCACCCCATTTTCTCAGACATGGGGTTTGCAGGGACTCACCACACCCCCCAGCTTCAGAGGCGGGCCCCGATGGGTCTCAGACAGCCAGGGCACCCCTGCCGGGGCCTGGTCCATGGTGGACAGGCCGGATCAGCCAGGCCAGGGAGACCCATTCGGGACAGGCTCTGGCTGTGACCTGGCTTGGCCACCAACTCACCATGTGATTCTGAACCCATTGTTTCTCTCGGAGCCACCTGTGTCCAAATTTGGAAAAGTGAGTGTGTGTGTGTCGCGTATAGGGGTAAAGATAATGGTTTTCACACTGAAGTCCGTAGAACCCCAGGACCCCAAGCTGGTGTCTCAGAGCCGGGCAGCGCCCCACCCACTTTATCCAGAATCAAGCTTCTGCAGAAGGCTTGATTTTAGGAAAGCCCACTGCAACTGAAAAAGCCTGTAGCTGCAGGGACAGGTGACCTCACAGACCCTCCACCCCCATGTCCACCTTTCACATTTCAAGTCTCGAGGGTCTGCACCTGAGTTGAGAACTGGAGGCATCTTTTAGTTATCCTGACCCCCGTTTTTTAAAAAGATCAACAGTGGGACATGACTACCAGGGGTGTGAATCTTCCTGGCAGTGTGGGACAGAAATCCTAGAATGAGCTGAGATTCAACATCAAGGGATTGAGAAAAACTCTAGAATGAGCTGAGACCCAGCATCAAGGGATTGAGAAAAACTCTAGAATGAGCTGAGACCCAGCATCAAGGGATTGAGAAAAACTCTAGAATGAGCTGAGACCCAGCATCAAGGGATTGAGAGAAACTCTAGAATGAGCTGAGACCCAGCATCAAGGGATTGAGAAAAACTCTAGAATGAGCTGAGACCCAGCATCAAGGGATTGAGAGAAACTCTAGAATGAGCTGAGACCCAGCATCAAGGGATTGAGAAAA